>JAFELO010001068.1:285133-311332 GCA_017140195.1 Eumaeus atala | reverse complement strand
AAACTATAACGTGGATTCTATAGACATTCAACATTGCAAAGTGGAGGAAACGTCAGGATTGTTAAAAATTATATAAACCGCGATATTATAATCCATTAAATGCAAAGTAAAGCATTCAAAGTTTATATTTACAAATATAAACCCACGGAAGACTTAAAATATAAACCTTAGTGCCTAACCTAAAGGTTTAGGTTCACTAAACCTGTGCATAAATGGTGCACGTGAAAATGGTAAATGTAATTAGTCTTCTAAAAACAATTACAATAGACATGAAAGTAATGTTATGTGCTAACAATGGCACATTTTTTTTATTTGTTGACAATATTTTTTTACAATTTAACAAATTTACTTAAAAATTTGAGAACTAGATGCAGCTACTTATTTCACAAAGTTTATATAAATATAGATAGATGTGTCGATTCTGCCAATGTTAAATTATAGGCGGGCCTATAAAATAGAATATACAATTGTTGGCAATGCGTTTTAAAATGTCTTGTGGTCTAGCTCTCTACGGGCAAGTAGGTAAATATAAACTAAGAGCCTGGAAAATAGGGACCCCGCCTTTTTAAGAGCTAAAAGTTTGAGTCACATGCATACAATTTAAAGTATTAAAAGAAACAATGCAGAATAATACATTTGTATTGTATTTGTGTCTCCTGTTTAATTTGTGCATATGTGTGTGAGCAGAATCAACATAGCGACATTTATATATACATTTGTAAACATTATAGATTATTGGTATAAACCAATAACCTATAATATTTATAAATATGTTTATAAATAGAAGTTAAATAAAGCAGCCTTTCGCTCATTTTCCACACCAGGTTACTTCTAGAAGCTTCGAGAGTTCAATCGTCATCGTTTAGAAGGTCTGTGCAAGATTTCGCTTTAGCAGATCTGAAAGTTTTATTAAAATATATTTAACATTTGATAGGGTAGTGTGAGAAAACATTTTTATCTTGGATGAATCTTTACTGTATAATATTTTTGTATAGTGTCAAATACCAGTGCGGGATTACCTCACAGGTTACATAGCTAGCTCATAATCGGAATACGCAATTGATAAGGGACCTTGGGGTATCATCACTAGGGGTGGCATTATACACAACAAAAAGTGCTGCATTAAAAAGTGATCTTTTTACCCAGGACTTTAAAATACCCCTACCAGTTTGCTATGTCAATATAGACCGGTCCTACTGGTATAGCTTACTTAGGGCATGGGCTAGGACTGACGATAGACCCCTCCTCCTGGGAAAAGATGTATCGGTTGACTTATGGTAGGTAATATCAAGAGCGTCGCCTGTGCCGCAAGTAATACAGTTAAAGCTATGAAAATAACAAGCATAACTATGGGGACTTTGTTATGAGCATTAAACAATTGAATTTTACAAGGATATTTTGTCTGTACGAGGTAGCGCGATTGCAGCAGCGGAACTTGGCCAGCACGACAGGGGAAGGATATATCTATCACATAATCGGTAACGGTGTGAAGTAATGGCTTGCCGTCAAGTACATAACCTTAACCCTGCACGTTTGGGCTACTATAAATATCGTGAAACATTTCTTTTGTTTTGTTTTGATTTTGTAGGGAAATTTCAAAACTTCTGACTGAAGTCGTTGCGGCCCCAAGGCTGTTTTATCGTATCCATAAATATGCTTACTGATTTTTAACTCTACGGCAGATCCTCAGTTCGATTGCTCCGTTGCGGACTGACTTGAAGAGAGCCAGGGCTTCGATGTGAGCCAGCTCGTGGCACGCCTGCCCATTCACAGCAAGCACTTCATCGCCTGAAAAATGTTACACTCAATTTGTAATACACTATCGTAAATATTGATGAGCGGGAAAGGTTCCGAGTACCGGCCCCGCAATGAAACAGTCCGAAGTGTTGGACAGCCTCCTACGTGTGGAACAGTGACTAAGGTAGCAAGGAGCCGCTATGTGCAGGTAGCCCGTGACTTATGTCCAGCAGTGGACGTTCGATTGCGTGGCGGTCGATTCGGTGGCGGCGATGGTTATTAGATTTAGCGACCACTACAGAAAAGGTAGCAATTTTAAGTCACCGATTTGGAGTTATGTGTTATATAATTATTAAATTATGAAAACCTGTTCGTCTTAAAGGCCGGCAACGTGTCCGCAAGATGCCTAGTCCATGGGCGGCGGTAGCGGCATAAATAAATGTACACTTATAATAAACATCCGTATCAGATTGGTGCCCTTGCTGAGTTGCAGACGAAAAGAAACCGGCGCGAGGGTCTGGCATCTCTCGCTCACATGACATCGCCTGGAAACGATTTATGTTGTCGCGCCTCGTGTGGTGTGCGAGTTTTGTACACCCATTGAGGGGAAGGTGGGGTTCACGGAATGGTCCCGAAGGCTTGTTTTCACCCTTACACTGCTAAAAATAATCATAACATTGTTCACAGTCTTGATGGGATTCGAAACCGCTCCTGTACGTACAAAAGTACTTATTTTCATTCACAATGGGTACCAATTGCTATGATAAATGTCGAACTGCGCCGGTCTTTCAACACATATTTACATTATATAACGATTACATATAATTACGGCGCGGGTGTGGGGGATATCCCTATACTAATGTTACAATCAGGAAGTAATCGCGACCTCGTGCCCGTGGACTAGGCATACAGATAATAGCTAGAGAAGGGAAGCCAGCCTAAGACGCTGCCATGTTATTCGAAAGAGACAAAAATGTAATTCACTCTCTATCTCCCTTTTTTATTTGTATCCCTCTGCGCAATGTGCATGCGTGATTAGGCAGACTTATATAGAATAGTGTTTCACATTTTCCTTCTCTGTTGACCATGACGGCCACTCGCCGTCATCTACTGCCTATGGCGATCGTTCGCTATCTACATTATCTGTATGGAATTTGGAGCAGTCCACGCGACACACTGGAAGGCGTATACGTGCACACATATCTTTTTAAATTTCTGAGAAAGGAAGCATCGTACTTCTCTAAATAAGTGACGATCTATGTGGGAATTGAATGTCTACTTTACTAAGGGACAAGCGGAGAAAAAATACATATGCATGTTAAAAATTACAAAAAATAGTGTTTGCAGAAGTGTGAAGGTATATGTTCGCATAAGTACGCAATATGCTTTAGCAATTATGATACTACTTTTGATTGCACCTGAGGGCGCCACAGTATTGGACACCAAATCATGTTAAGTTATTTATAAAATGGCAAATGTTAAGCAAACAGGATGAAACTCATGTTTGGACATTGAGAATCAATCAATCTTCAATTTGTATTACGATAAATGTCCCTTTTGGAAGTCATTATCTTGTAAATACAGGAATTATTTATGTACACTATGACTGAATGGGGAGAGAACAAAATCAGTATGGTCAAGTTAGTTTAGACTATTGAAACTCAACATTCATACATACCTGGCCATCAACATTGTATCTGGCCAGATACGAAGTACGGACACGAAAACATAGATAAGATTATTGTCGACAAAATAGACTATACATTAAACGGGTTATTATTAAATCAATACTTATTCATGTTAAATATAAATTTATCATATAATACCGGTAATACTCGGTTTGTGTTCGTGACCATTAAATGACAAACATATCCCTGTATGGATAATTTTATGCGCTGTTATTGTAAGTTATCGACAGCATAAGGCTTCATATCATGACATGTAATACGAACCTGCTTTGAGTCTTCCATCGTCGATCGCCTGCCCCTGCGACAGTATACTCTTGATAAATATACCCAAAGGTCCCCTAGGTGAATCACGACCGCCAACTATAGTGAAGCCCAGGGGTTTCTTCCCGTGTCCCTTTTCGAACGTAATAGTGTGGTACGTGTGCGTCGGCGCGCGAGGTTTTCGCGGCAGCGTGCAAAAATTCGCAGCGTTCGGTGTTTGTATATCACTTTCACTTTCGTTCTTATCTGACCGATTCACTACACCATCTGGTAAATCCACGTCCACGACGTCACTGGCGCAACTGAACGCGAGTCCATCCTTCGCACCGCCGTAACTGACGACCTGCCTGCGCAACAGCTTGTTGTTCATACTGTTATAGTTCGCGTTGTGTCCTTTCTGAAAACGCGAGTGCGTGTCCGCCGCGCTTTCCGCTCCGTCAGACGTTGATAGTGGGCCACGATTACACACATCGTCCTGTCCGTGACGCGGCTCGTGTTTATCGCGTCTTTCTCTGCCCAATATTAGTGCATTCTCGTAATCGACAGAGCTCTCTCGCATGAGTAGCGGGTTCGGTTTAGGTGGCTCCCTCTGTCGCGCCTCAGGGGCTGTTTTCTCGCGTTGCCTGCATATCACTATATCGATTTCCGTGGAGCCAGATCTCAAAGCCTCCTTCGCCTCGGCCATAGTTAAGTCACGTAGTCTGCGTCCGTTGACATTAAGCAATTCGTCGCCGATACGTAATGTCCCTTCTCTGTAACGACCAAATGATATAAAAGAAAACAACATAACCATCCATTTTCTAATTTCTGTCTACATTTGGTAACTAATAGACGATAAACAATATTACTTCAAAATAAAAATAAATATATATCTTCCTATCTTAAGGATAATTAATTGTATTCTATTTTATTTTCTAAACTTAACATTAGCAATAATAAATATTGGTTTCATGTTTAAAAGAGCTACTTTTAAACATATAAATTTTTTATTCCTTTTTTATGAAGAATCATAATACATAATTTTTTATCGCCTATTATGGTACGATTGTTGAAGTTCCTAATTATTAACTGCATACACCCACGAATGCATACCATATAGGTTAGGCCCAGGCGTACGTATAAATATATTCTGTTTCATTGCCAGATGACACCTAAAAGTTTCCATATTCATATTTATTCTATCGTCGAAACAAATGATGGTGCTGATTTAGTAATTTTGGTGACAATACTATATCCATCGTTAAAGACGGAAAAAATAAAATTAACGAACACTTACTTGTCAGCCAACCCACCAGGAACCACATGCGCGACTAAATATCCGACATGACCTTCATCAGAAAGTTTAGTTTTGGCTATAAAAATACCCAACTCTTCACAAGGACTGTTTTTAATTATTCTTACAACTTTGAAATCTGAATGTACTCGATGTGCGTTGCCTACTTTTGCAGGTTTTCGACATGGGGGTATAGGCGGTATTCTGCAGTCACCTTTGGAGGCATCCCGTTGACGCATTTTTTGTTTTTCTGTAAGTTGAAGGTACTGTGCTTGTCCGTACTCGCAGTTTTTAGGCATTCGTCTTAATATTTCTTTACGATCTAGAGATAAAGCTCTTTGGTTGTATCGAGGTTTTGATTTGGCATTGTCATTTTTGTCTCGACTTCTTCTAGTAGACATTCCACTTCTTACATACGTTTGGTCACCTGACACGCTTCTGCTGTGACAAGGTTGGGTATTCGTATGAGAGGCCGAACTCTCGCAGCGAGACGATATTCTGTCGCTATCAAATATGGATGAAGTTGCCGACTCATTGACTAGAATACCCGAATCTGCATCTTCACAATCTTGGATCAAAACGTTCTCATCGTCACAAGATGCCTGATACACGTCGTCATGAAACACTGCATTGTGGCTTCTCTGGAATTCATCCAAACCTGGCAGAGCACCGTAAGAAAAACTTCTTAACTTCGCTTTGACTCCATTTCGCTTTTTTCTGCTTTTACTTGATGTATTAGCACCTTTTAAAACGTTGATTTCCTCATAGTTGTCACGAATATCTTCACCGTTTTGTTTGTACAATTTGGAAAAAAACTTATTTGTTGACGATTTTAAATATTTATCTGACATGGCTCGAAGTTTTGCTGATAGACACGAGCTCGGTCCAATTGTATCTTTCTCATCTTTGTGCTTATATTTATCAGTCTTCTTGTCTATTCTCAAAGAGATTGGTTCCACTCCATATGGTTCGTATTCATCATTGAATATTTGATCGCTTGATTTTGATAGCTTGGTACCCACTTTTGGAATAGCGTAGTATCTATCACATTCCGAACCGGAACTGTAACATCGAGTACCGCGATTCGTAAAGCATTTATCGTCACGCCAATTGCATTCGGATCTTTTAGGAAAAAATACTTCGTCTTCGTAGTTCTGCATTTTAATCCAGGAACTATGATTTTCAAATTCCCCCGGAGCTTCGGGGTAGTGTTCGACGTATTGGCCCAGAGTCAAATCCTCAACGTGTCCGAAACCACTACAGTCGCTGCCGGAGGTTGAGGCTGCATCGTCTCCATGACTTAATGGGCTGTTCGACTTAAAACATGACAATTTAGTATTTTTAACTTTGTCAAGCAGTGGATTTCTTCTTTCTCGACACACTACATAGTCTTTCTCTATGGAACTTCCGCGTGTATGACGGATATCACTACAGATCTCTTGTCCGGGTACTGTATGACTTTGCAGAGAAATCCTTCGAGTTCCTGGCGTTTGATCTCTCCGTGGGCAAGGATGGGGTGATTTTTCTACAATTATAACCTGATCATTGAGATTGTAAAAGTTTGTGTCCATTGAACTGCTGCTGCTTTTTCTGTTTGGGCAGCGAGCGGGAGAGACATCTGAAAACAAAACACATGTTATGTTAAATTATATTTTAGGTCTTTATAGAGTTTCGTCATATTGGATTAACGAAAGACCAGAAACTTTTTGGGGTTAAATTGCTTTTGGGGCAGGGTTTGACTGGATCTAACCATTACGCTGAGCGCTTCCGAATATCGTAAAGAATCCATTTCATCACAGGTCGGTTTAAAACACCTTCATTATTGTGCCGGTTTGGTAATGTAACGCAGCAGGCGACGCGCGTTTGTTTTTTGTTTTTTGGTTTGCTTCAGTCAATTCGTAAGATTTTCACACATATTTCAGGCTTCTTATATTAATATTCCCGATTTGCTTCACTTCAAGTGGGTTAAAACAGTTTTATCACTAACATCGCAGCCCGCATCTAACTCGGACGTGGTTTGCGATGGATTCGCTTCCACAATAGCCTTCAACTCTTCATTATTAACTTGGGTCTCAGACCGTCCACGGGACTTGTAAGCAGGTCGAAATTTCCAGAACGAAAACGTTGGAACGAAAAACGAACTGTGTTTTTGTAACACGACCACCATACACGTCATTCACCCTTCGAGTTGTTTCCGCAGCACTAGTGCCACGACGGAACTCATGCTCGCAAAAAATGCGATATTTTAAGTTTTCCACTCTGTAAAATGAGTGACGCAAACAGAAAAAATATAACAAAAAAATATCTAAAATAAATGACGGTCATCGAAGCACAAATACATGAGTAAATAGAAGTACAAGTTTGCATTTGGAATTCCCTACAAAAGAGGAGAAATCACGATTAGAATGGCCAGTACGAAAAACGCTAATTTCATATATATGAACCTAATATTTTAATTTTATTTCCATTTAAGATTCTTACCAATTCTAGATCTCCGAGCTGGTCGATTTTCATCGTCAGGTATCAGCCGCGGCGGCTCTCCTCTCTTGAACCACCGCATATTATTCGTTTTATTCCACCATTTTTCGAGTACACTATCAAAAGAGACAAAAAAATGTGTTAATAGCGAAATGACATATTTATCTAATACAATACTTTGTATTACAAAGAAAATTACTAGATCCTTGATAAGACCTAGACTAGTGCGATTACCGATGCAAGTATCGAACTGAACCGATTAAATCACGTAACGATGATTAACCTTGCTCGTGACTGAAGTATATTGTGTAATCAACTTGACATATTTTGAGGCAATCGGCTTTATGATTGCGATATTTTCTTCTGATATTTAATAAATGTTTACTGTTACCCCAATTCTGTTCTTATTGTGATATTTGCTCAATAAAAGCAATATTATGCTTTCCTTTATTATTGCTTGTTAGAGAAACCTTTAGGAATTTATTGTTATGGTCTATAAACATTAATCGGTTTCAATGACTAGTCCTTAAAGTGGCCGAGCATAATAAAATATAAATATTGTATTGGGTGCGTTTGTTGTCTGATTGTAAAAAAATCTGTATTTAATATAACTTAGTACATAGCGTGCTTTTACTATTATGATAAATAATTAAATCTTTTTTTTTTATTATATCATTTTCCTTCCTCCCCGTTTATTTTGTTTGTTTATCTTTATTACATATACAATATACGCAATAACGACGCCTTTAGCGTTTATTTGTAGTGTTCATTGTTCTTTTTTTAAATTAAATGTTGCAATGTTTGGACAGTTTAAGCGTTAATTTGCAGGACACAAAATACTCATATATAGAGCAGGGTGGATTCCGAGGGACTCTCATGATTCAGAATGAAAAAAGTCACTTAATAGTAATAGTGCAGAAAAGTTTATATTGCAAAGTGATTTCTCAGGTATCTTCGTATGTTAACACTACCAAAATTTTTGGAAAGCCATGAATATCATAGTTATACTTAGAAATTACGAATGTAAGAAATCATCCATCATCAAATTCGATGTGTGTATATATGTGAATCGTATTTTTTTACTGAATTGAGTGAATTTGAGTTCCAATATTTCAATTTTTATTATATATATACATACATATATATATATATATATATATATATGTATATATATATATATGTATATATATATATATATGTGTATATATATGTATATATATATATATATATATGTGTGTGTTCCCTTAACATTTTACGCGGGTGAAGTTTACGTGGCTTTTAATTTATGAGTAAGGTATCTAGAATATGCGTTCTTGTTGCGTTTCTGTTATACAAGATTAGCAGTTCATGACATTACGTGTTACTGTTGGGGCGATGAACCCAGTACACCGAGTAGGTATTTTCCATCTCGTAATTTATGCAAACTGCGCACGAGATAAAAGTTTTAGTTCAGGTCATCGAGTGTCATGGCGCGTACGTTATCTGCGAGCTTGTAAATGTCGCGTGTCAACAACTACTGCGAGTTGAACGTTGATATCGATAATTTTATTCATTTACGATGTTTAATGTTCACATCACTATTATCGTCATCATAATTGTGTTTTCACTGGAGATAATCAGATACCGCTATAGACATTACGAAAGTTTAGAAAATTAAAAGCCCGATACAAAAAAGCTCTCTTTGGAGAGCATAAAATAAAACTTTTTGGTTTGTTCTATTATCAGTAATGAAGTGGCACTTTAGTACTTTACTATGTGTAAATAGTATACCGATATTGTTCATGACAGTTGTTGAATTAGTACATAATTTTATACATACAAAAAAATGTGGTAAATTTGTATTTTTTTATCTAACATACAGCGACAAACGACCCATCGGTGCAGTTTGGTGACTACCGATGCCCATTAACATGACATAATTTAATGATTGTGCAGTGTTGTTGTCCTCCTTCATATCTATCAGCCCCCGGCTACACACAAACTTCATGAAACGTATCGTGTAAGCGAGAGTTACCTCTCCGGTCGTGGCGGCCCAATTTGGACGTAATATAACATGGTACTATATCTTCCCATTACTAGATAGCTTATAAATTACACGTTCGAATACACAAATTTTAGTACATATCATTACGTTAGATCAAATAGGAAAGTATAAAGTCATACACGTAAAGTCACTAAGTGATAGTTAATTAAAACAAGCGGCGACGTATTAAAAATATATTATTTATTTTTTATAGTGGGTAGCTGTAGACAGCTTTATAAAATTCTTAGAAGACACATTGTTTTTACAGATAATTCAATTAGATTATATTAGTTTAAGCTGCATATTTCTTATAATAGCAAATAAGAAATATATAACTTCAGCAAGTAACAATTTAAGGATATAAGTTAGGAAAAGATAGTGTCAAAAAAGTGAAGTCACTAATGATCGTTATTGAAAACTAGTGGCGACGTGTTACAGGATGGAATTTGTTTGTATAGTAGATGAAGACAGCTTTGTAGTAACATCGTTACTAGACACAAATTTTAATGGGTCAGTACAGATAATTCAGTAAGTTTAACTTAGCTTAAGCTACCCCACCGTGGTTCAAGCCTTGTCGTGGCGGTGGGGCTTAGTAGCATGGGGTGAACCCAGGCGAAGCGAATTAAATCGAGGGGGATCTTTGCGCCCCTCTTATAAGAAGAGGGGGCTTGAAGACCAGGAGGAAGATTCGCTCTCGGTACCCCTCTTATAAACAGATGGGACCTGAGAGCAACAGGAGGTTGCGCTTTTGCGCACGGGGCAAGGGGCGAGGATGGGAACCTCACCCCATTGTACTGTCCCAAAGTCGGTGGGGTTCTCCTGTAGCGCAGGGCTAACCCATCTGTGGAGATGGAGTTGGTCCCTTAGGGGGATGACTAGCCGTCGAGGTGCCCTGATGTTTCCGGGGCACCTCACCAAGGGCGGCACTGATGACACTCGCGGTGATTTTTGTGGGTATTCGGCACTATCATGTCCCACGAGCCCCACACACCACTGGACCCCACGCAGGGCCGGTGAAGGCATGAAAATGTGTTTCCCCGCGTCAACAAAAAAAGCTTGAACCACACATTTCTTATAATAGCAAATAATTTTAGAGTAAAGTAGGAAAAGGTAACGTCAGACAAGTCACTAAGTGATCGTTAGTTACAACAAGCGGCGACGTGTTACAAGATAAGTTACACATGAACACTCTCACTAACTACACTCGGTATGCATGTAACGATGCCCTTACGTGGTTTCCGCGTAAACTGTACCTGCAGTCGGTAGGAAGTCGATGAAGCCATGAGAATGCTTACAATGTTATTTGCGTTCAGCCTTTCTTTTTAGGAAAGTAATCTTGATGATGTGTTAAAAACAAATTTACGTTTGCCATGTGAATTTGTTCGTAGATTACGGAACCGACAAAAGTTATTTGTTCAAGCCATAGAGTCGGTAGAATTGCATCGTGATAGG
The DNA here is from genome assembly GCA_017140195.1 of Eumaeus atala. Taxonomy (NCBI): domain Eukaryota; kingdom Metazoa; phylum Arthropoda; class Insecta; order Lepidoptera; family Lycaenidae; genus Eumaeus; species Eumaeus atala. Next base: position 300,420 of record JAFELO010001068.1, on the reverse strand, counting down.
TGAACAGGGACCGTGAGTCTGTCTGCCTTTATTAAGACACGCCAAGTAGACAGGCTGAAACGTGCACTTTTCGGGTAATGATATAATTGTTAGTAATGCACCAACACATTCTGTCATGACATGTATTATTGCCTTTGGTATGTTTTTTTTTGCTTTTACTCGTATCTTGTTCAATTTCTAATCATCATGTCTAAATTTCAAACTAGGGTGCGCGAAATTCTGCAAAAATACTGCATCATCGTACACGGTCACTATAGCAGTACCTATGGCCTATACGTAATCTTTTCCAACCCGGTACTAAAGACATCCTTCCGCGTTACTAGAAGATACCAATCTTAGTACTGATGTTTTACCAGATTTGTTCTGAACTACACATAACCGGAATCAACTTGTCAGGTACGCCGGTTCTGGATAGAGCCCAGCAAAACCAAATACAAAACTTTTTGGTTTGTACTCTTCCTGTTTGTCACTCTGTAAAGTAATCATATATTTCTTTTTGTGCTCATAAGGAAAATCCGTTGCCACGAAGACCCACAATTATATATGACAGGGCGGTTGAAGGACTAGGAAGTGAAACGACTAGTTTTTATGGCGGAAAAGATTTTCCTAAAAATAGTACAAGGTTGCCACAACAGATGGAACTACTAGTTTCCAGAACAAACTGTTGAATAAATGTTAAATGCACCCTACCAAACTTTCAACGAAACTACGTTTAAATGTGATTCGTAAAAAACACTAGATTTTTTTCGCGAATAGCATTTATTTAAATACATTTTTTCCTAAGCTATGATATATCAGGGTGATCTGGAAAAAATTAATTGAAGAATTTTTTTAACGTGTTGTATGATTTACGTAAAAGGAAATTTATTTCAATGTTTTTGAGCTAGGGTTCTTTTGTAAACACCCAAAGAATATGGGATATTTTTGATGAATTATTTTTGGTATCTCTTTGAAACGGCAATAGGCGACAATAATGACAAATGATGATCACGAAATTGTGCATTTTAAAATCATTAATCAAGTAAATGAGATCTCCGGCGACCTCAGTATTCAGACGTTGACAATTTTATTTTAGTGGAGTGTTGAAGAGGACACCTTCCGCGTTCGTCGGCCCGGCATCAGCACTTGATGACTCGTCGTTACGTCAAGCATATGTTGTGTCAACACGCCGCATACTCAATAATGCTTTTAAATTCACAGAAAATATTTGTTAATCTAGAATCGTTGTGATTTGAATCTCAATGACAAACTCCCCAGAATTGGACTATTTACCTAAATAATCAGGGAACATATTTGTCTGCAAGTTAGTCCAAAACTGCCCCAACCAGCCACTGTCGGCTCCAATGCAACAAAGGCACTCGTACAAAAACATTGACAAGTTGAATCAAACAAATTCGTTACGTTTATAAGGGCTTCAATCACCTGTACATTTCCACGGTTGAATTTTAAAATCTGACGACTTCCAAGAGACAAATAAAGCTTAGTTTTTATAGTTACAGTTCCATGGTAAAAAATGTACATACGCATACGGTAAAACGCGCGTTTTTTTATGCAGCCGAGGAGAATAGTAGAGATGATTAATGAACATAGTGATGTATTCATTTTATTTTTTAAGTTTAGTGGTCAGATGCGCCTAGGGCTATGAATATTTTTATGACAAGCAAACATCATTTTCATTTTGATAGAATAAAAATAAAATACACGGCACAGAAATGAGTATATTTTATGTATTTGTTCTTAAAAGTGTATTTATGTTGCTTTTTTGCCACGTTTAACAAATATCTGTAAGACTTGAAGATAATTACAGTCTCTTTGTAATCAAAACTTAAATTAAAATATATAAAAACAAACGTTTAATATTCGGAGTAATGGCCCATTACTCCGAATATCGGGTTTAAATAAATAAAGTGTTTAAGAGTACTTTATTGGTGTTGCTGATTATAAACATCATCATGAGACCTTACCTGCAAAGATGGTCGAATCTCTATCATTTGTGAGAGAAGCAGGTGTAGTAAATGATCGACCATGTATACAATTATTACCTGTCAGTTTGTCTCCATTGGTCTGGCATGTGCGCTATGATAGGTTATTTTATATAAAATAAGTGGCAAACGAGATACTAGCTTTGATCTGATTACTACCGCGACGCATAAAATCAACATAACTATGACACAGTTGCGTTACCTTCCTCCCTTCGTGCCTTGCAATGAGCTACGTCACTAGCCCGCATGAAATTTGCTACATACAAGTCTTTCGGAAACATGACAGAAATGGTGCTACATTTACGTTTAGCCGAAGTAAACAGGGGAATGAGCAGGGCGAGAGTATAAACAAGACACTTTTCATGACACTGTTATTGCTAATTACGCTGCCGACAATAATTTCCATTATTCCCACCTCTCTAGATCTTGTTGAAGCTGTATTTGGCAAAGCCAGGGGAAGCAGCAGATGGTGACTATTGTTATAAATACGAGAACTACTCAACTGATTAGAAATATAAAATGGACTCATTGGAGTATGCCTGCGGTTCGTGAGTAGCCGTTGGTCTGTTAGAGAACAGCAGAAAAGGAAGGCGTTGACGTTAAAGGGCTCATTAATATACTGTAAAAAAATTATTACAATATGGATTTTTTGTTCGTCTTAAAAAAGGAATGGATCCCATCGGATAGAGTGCAACCGCGAGACAGCGTAGTATAGAAACTGAAGTTGTTGAAGAAGGTAGCGTAGTGAAAATTTCGAAGTGTAGATAAGCCTACCAACGCCCGCATGTAACACGCCGTATCGCTGTTTTAAGTGTTCCACGGAAGTAATGTGTGCGTGCGTATGCATTCAATTCTAAACACATGCATGTTAATTGATAAAGTAATTATAATTAATAATTCAATAAAAATTAACGGAATATTGCACGAATTGAAATTGATTCATTTCAATTTTGTGACGTCATTTTATGTTTGGTCAATTGGTGTCAATATTTTGAAATTCATCATATTTTTGTAGCTGTTATTGATTTTTAAAGAAAAGTCATTATATCGATTCCGTACAATTTCATTGTTTTTATCAAGCTGTAGGTGGTGCATATTTAGTACCTAGAAATCCGCCCGGATTACCCCGTGATCGTCGATAACACGGGTTTGGTTGTTACCTTAACAAACTAAACGTTAGTGCCTTCCTCGGCTATCGCTATCTACTAGTGAAAGCCACATGAAAGTCTGTTGTGTGCATTTTGAGAAAATCTATCACATACAGACATTTTGCGAAATTTATTTTATTCCGGACAACATTAATTTAGTAGATATCGACATAGGTTACAATTACTGAACATGATGTCTTCTGAAGAAACGTGAAGATGATACCGGAATTCAGCACACGGTATTCATAAGTGCTTATATAAATTGAGGACTACATCGTGTAGATTATAGAATTAAATATACGATTTTTATTAAAAATTATGATCAATAACCTACAATAAAGAAAATACGTTAAAAGTATTACTGCGAATTTGAATACCCCCAAAAAAGCACACAAGCCTGAATTCGCCAGTATCACTTTGAATTATTATAACAGCGAAGCAAGAAAATGGCACGTTAGTAAAAAAAACTTATATGAAAAATAATTCTGCAAAATAATATTTTTTTATTGTGAGTTTAGCATACCAGCAGAGTTGGAAGCAAAGAGCATGTTTGTGGCTACCGACGCTCATAGACAAGAGTTGGGAGCAAAGAGCATGTTTGTAGCTACCGGCGCTCATAGACATCCGCAAGGCTAAGCGTCTTGCAAACGCGTTCCCGCACATTTGTTCAGAAGGCTGATGACTAGTAATAGGTATAAATAATTTCGTCATCATAATCATCAACTGGATGACGTCCACTGCTGGCCATAGAGCGTCACAGGTCACGGTCACGAGCCACTTGCATCCAGCGGCTCCCCGCTGCCTAAGTGTTATGATAAGTTAGAAATGTGTATACGATATTTATTATGAAAATCCACTGATAGAAACTGATAGTGTTAAGATGACGATAAAGTATGAGATTGGAAATCACTCGATATTGAACAGTTAAAGTAGAAACTTTTTTCATTTAACTTCGCCGATTTCTACCGCTAATGTTATAGACACGAGTAATGTTTTTTTTTTAAGTATATGGTTCTTTATGTGCCTTATTTTATTAAAAGAGATCGAGAGATATATATAGAGAGAGAAAGAGAGAATATATTTTATCTTACAATAAAACTACTCGTAATGTAATGCACTTTAAAACAAAACTACATAATGTGAAAATGATGAACAATTTAAATGAGGGAACTTAATGTATAATGTCTACGTCAAAAGTGCACAATTTGCTATGTCCTATCAGAAATTTATTCTTAGTCGCAATCCAAAAATTTTAATTTTGTAAAAATTTTTGGATTGCGATCTATCCAGCTATTCGAACGCAAATACGTACCGAACCAGCAACCAATTATTTTCGGGAAAATTCTAATTTATTTGGATTTTATTAGCTATTAACCAGGTAGAATATTGGAACCATATATCCTTTTATCCTAGTTTATCATTTGGGGCTTTGTGTTACAACGACATACTTTTGCCATTTATTCACAACTAAATAATATGGTTCAAATTAACAGATTTCATCGTTGAAACAGATATTATTAAGTCACTTAAACAAACAACTTTATTTAGTTAGAAAAATCTACTGGTACTTGTGACATCAGGACATGCGTCATTGAAGTCCATCTGTGACTAAGGTTGCTGTGAAGCTTCAAAATCGTTGTGCTTGTTTAGTAACTAAATCAACCAAGATAAAATCCGTTTAATTACTTTTATTGTAGTGAGTATTCGTGTAAATTTAAGACATTGATATGGTTCAAGGTCATCATCTTGATACAGTGACTTTCTAGAGTAGTAAAAAAGCAATCAGGTACTTGGTATGCACAATCAATTAAATTGGAATGTGTATGTCATAACTTCCACGCTTCTGCGGTTCGTAAATTATTGATGGATGTGAGTGGACTGGCGCTGGCGGTTTTACGAGTGCGAGCGACGTGCCGACGGTTATTTGTCATAACCAAGGCCCTGCATCGGTGATGTCATAGGTTGAAGCTGTTGCGAAATCCGCCTTTTTATATTTCTTTAAAGTTTCATCTGCATATCATGTCATGTATTACATCTCTGGTTTGATCAACATGTGTCATCTCTATCCCTCATTTACTCTTTCCTTAATCCCGATGTATAACTTTATAAAGACGGAACATTTGATTGGCTCATTTGGTTGTTCGCACTTTATGGGCTCCGAAATTACTGGGCCGAATAAAAAAGAATGTTACCAGCAGAAATTATTCACAACTAGCTGTCACGACAGATGTTGTGCTGTCATAAATTGAATTTATTTACGAGGCCATATTTTTTGTTTTTGTAAATCAATAAATTTTTACAACAATCTGTGTAAGATCCGTGCGAAACCGGGAGGGACTGCTAGTGTATAACGGGAGACCGAAGGCTTTCGTCGAAACGAGACAGCGTAGTTGTAATCTTTTAATTTGCATTGTTTTAGTTTTTTGTTTGTTTTGTAATGTTTTTGTAGACGCTGGATAGTCGCGTCGAACCCAATCGTTGGTTTAGTTGAAAACCGATCTTAGATATCATTATGGTCACCTCACTTATACCGAACAGCCGATGAGGCACACTTTATATTTTGTATAATATTATTATTTATCTGTCTTGTAAATGTGTCTCTTGTTTGTAATCAAATAAATGTCTTTGCTTTCTTTCTTTTCTTTCATAATTTTACGACTGTACCATGCGAGCGAAATCTACCTCCCCGGTCGTGCCGACCCAATTCGAATTATATCGATGACATTTGCTAATAATATTGGTTTTGGTACTACTTACACAGTCTTGAGGTTTAAGAATCTACATTCCTAAATGTACCCAGCCATTTTCGATAGCTACCTAGAGAGATGTTAAACCAAACAAAATGTTATGGTAATTTATATAACATTTGATAAATGCTCGATAAAATCGTCACGTCCCTACGACTCTTTTTATTCTCTCGCTCCATAAAAGTTGATTTCATTTGAAAGTATCCGCTGTCTTAAGTATTCGTATCGTCTTTCGATCGCGACATAAATACTGATGCCAGTGCGATGAAACCCAATAAGGTAATTTTCACTACGCACTTGTAATGTATAGTGCGAAGCGCTTGCGGATCATGTTACAAATGAGCATTGAATATTTTCATTTTTATTTATATTATTCATTTATTTATTTATTTCCTTACTTACAACTACTATACAGGGTAACCTAATTCAGTAGTGTAAGATATTAACTGAAAATACATATTTTTTAATCCTATAATATTATGCAATGATATGAAAGTATCGTGGCCGCTACCTTTGTGAATTCACTCGGAGAACATACAAATACATCAACTTCGGCTGCAACAAGGTTGAGAGTGCGAAGGGCTCGCGTTATCTGAGCTTCCTTAAGCAGATTAGTACGCGCACGCGGAACATGAAGCAAACGAGCAGTCGGATGGATATGGTATCTACGTACCTTACCAAACATTAATATCTCCGTGGACTATAGCTGCTTGATCTCACTAGGCTGTCCTGTATGAGCGATCCGACCCCGCTTCGCCCTTTTTACTATAGATTTTTGAATAAATTATATTTTTTCTTTTGTTAATTGAGATATATCTCTCCCGCACAACTGAAAAAGCGCGCGAAAGGGACATCAAAAGAGAAGTGGCATTTCTTCTAAAACAACACAATAATAGTTGATAGATTACTGCTGATGATTATACCGCAAGGCAGTTTAATCGTACAATCGTATTTAACATTGCTGGTTGAACAGTAACATCGAGCAAGCGGTTTGGTTTGCGCATAACGTGTCCTTTACTTTGAATGTTGGGTCCATGCCAAATAAGGGACAGAAAAACGTTTAGTTTCGCAAATGAGAAACCGTACTTGTACTGTGGACCAAAGCAATTTGTTCATCTAAAAATCCTGTTTTATTTCGTTCTATCGTTATTGGTCGGTATTTTGTCTCAAATTTTATTACCACAGGTGTGAACAGCTGTCATGCGACTCTTACAGTCGGCCAGTGAGGATATGTAGTACTACTACTGCTAAAGTAAACTCTGTATAATGAAATGAAAATAGCCTTAATTCCTACGTACTTCGAAAGTTGTCGCTATGAAAACTCGTTAAGAAACTTCCCGCTATCACTTATTTGATATAGTCCATAAACTAGTTGAAAGCTTCCTCGGTGATTTAAAAACTGATAGCGGATTTTACCAGCGCAAGTTCCATCTCAATCATCTGTTCTTCTTTCAGGTATTTTAATTGGTTTTTGGTTATCTTCTTCATATTTTTTTTGCGATCCTGGCGTCTTAAGTTTGGCGTTTGATTTGACTATACTTATCACCACGTATCAAGCTGGAGGACACTTCACAATTAAAATTAAAACCTCCTTTATAGAGGTGTGTCGAGATCCAGGTCGCGAGATCCGTTACAAACTTCTCGCCTGCGACTATTCAAGTATGTGCGTCAGATCATTGCGTACTGTACACTGCCTGAATGTACAAGAGGTTGCGACACCGAGCGATGTAAATTAAACATTTTTATGTCTCCTACTATCAGTGGTATATAGGATGCCGCCTTTTTAATAGCTACATTATGTGCTGTCAACGTCTCAGAGAGGAACTGTGTACGTCAGAAGACAGAAAGCTTCTGACGAAACAAAAAATATGTAAAGCTTAGATACTTATTTTTCGTAAGGACTTCTGAAGGGCTTACTTTACTGCCTTAAAAATATGTAGCTCAGATTGATGTTGGCGATCCTAAGGGATGCGTCGTTGTAGAAACAAACGAACATAGCGTGTTTGAAGGCCGTAAGTGGACGTCACGTCTGTAGTAGTTGTTTTAGCAATGCGAACGCATAGCCTCATTCCTTTGATATTAACTCTATGGCTATATCATTTTTTTAATCTTCAGTTTTGTAGCGTTACCGTCAAAAAGCGGTCATAATGTTGCGCTAAATAACTTCACTTGAACGTAGTCTACGTTAACCAAATGACACGGTTTCTTAAAGAGCGGACCATCTCCGCTCTATAGGTTCATATGTTAACATCAATGTGTTATTGGGATTTTTCAATTTCTAATAACAGTACGAAGTTAGGAAGTTGGCGGTGTTACACCCCCGTACCTCGGAGAGCACGTAAGGTCGTCGGTCTTGGGCTCGATTTCTCTCCTCTCGAATTGGAGAATTATTAGGGAACAGGGAGTGCACTTGTGCCTGCGTCTCACTTGTACACTATATGTCCTGTGCAGATAGCTAATCTGTATACAAATGGCCCCCGTGGCCGAATTTCGGCTAGGACGACATTATCACTATACGTTAACGTGACATCCGTTTTGTTTACATAGTATCGTTATCTATGTTACGGCCGCTTAATGACGGCAACGGATTCCTAGAAAACGAAGGCGACCATAATGTAATAAGATCCTTACCACTAATATATCAGAACATTCTGGAACTATTTTTATATTGACCAATCTCACGGCTTCAGGGCAGTCGTGACGGCATGGTGTGTCAGTGCAGTCGAGTATCCACGGCTATCTTTAGTGGTGACGCACTCTTACGTGTCTTCAACCAAACGCTAACAAAACTACAACATCTCATTGGTTACGACCGATGTGTTACGATACATAGACGGACGCTATCACCAAATTTTATGACTAATGTCGTATCTATACATAACTATGTTAAACAACTGCTTAATTAGGCTTTGAGAGTATGATGTAGTGCCATGCTGCATTGCGCTTGAATTGGTCCCGCAGGACCGGTGAGGTACCCCTGGCACTGTTAACGCATGATAATAATGTCCTTCTTGGCCGAATTTCGGTCACACGACACCGCCTTAAAGTGCCAGCTATGTGAACGAAATGTTTTCGAGTAGCCGGTGGCCAACTGGAGGGGAGGAATAAAGGAGGGCAACTCATCTCCATGATAATAATGACCATTGCACATGGCTGATGATAGTCACCATCCACTGACCTGACTGACCGTCAAACCGTTTAGCGATCATACCCTCAGTGTTCGGTTCTTAAGACGATTAAGTTAAAACACCACTAAAAATAGCCCGTCAAAATGTGGTCCTTGCCGGCAGTTGCTTAACTTTGTCGACCGACTGTTCAGCGTACGCAGGGGGCGTTTTACATTTTGTTTATGATCCTTCAAGCGGCCACAGATCGCAGTAGTAGATTCAGTACAGATTGCGAAAGTCTGACTGTGTAAGACAGAATTGTCTGCATTCTGGTTAATGTAATAAATGCTTCACTGTGAGTTAGGCAATATCAAAGTCACGTACTAAACGTTTTACTACAAGTTGATCGAAAAGAAAGCCAGCTCATGTTAGTGATTTCCAGTCAATATAATTAAGCAGAAATTCAAGTTTCACTTGAACACTAGCGTGGAGTTGTACCTATCCCCTGAGTTACTTAAGTGATAGTTGTTTCATAGTTCTGTAAAACGAGTTATTTAAGTTAATTATATCATTATAGGTATTGTTTATGATGTATATATTCCACTAGCATTACCCCGAGATTTCACCCGCACAACTCCGGGTTATAAAAGCCCCGTACGTAGTACGTAGGAGGAGGGGTTCCTGAGATTAGCACGATCAAACAAACAAAGAAACTCTTCAGCTTTATAGTATTAGTATAAATTTTCCTGTTATGACACCTGTTACCAAATGATGCCAACGGAAAACCGGTGCCGGTAAAAATCATCTTCTTTGATAATTTTTATCCCATACGTACATCAGTCTTATATAAAAGTATAACTTCAAGTTTGTTTTGCCATATAAAAACGTGATTCCCTGAATGCACGTGACTTTAACAGTTTCCTATCGCTATAAAATAACTGCAAAAAACAATAAATTTGCGTTGGTAGTACCAGACATTAGTTTACAAACAAATAAATAAATAAAGTAAATAAATAAATTTAAAAAGTTCAAACAAATAAATCCTAGCTACTATTCGCGAAAAAAGTATAGTAAGTTCACTTAGTTTAGCGCCCTATCTTATTTCGACGGACAGTAACTGAATATCCAGTGGGTCCAGCTGATACTGGATCATATTCAGCAAATGTTATACACGCACGCATTGTTAGAAACTTCAGTTAAGATAAGGTTTTTTTTTTCTTTACTTTTTTTATTTTTCTAATTATGAATATTTATAATTGTGCTGCTTGTGATTGCAGATACACTTTCTGTCATGTAGATTTATATAATAAAGTGCTTGTCTATGCAGATTTAATGAATTCATACACAAGTATTATTTTCGTATAAAATGTAAAACGATTTCGCAAACGGATCGTTCCATTGCCACCAACTTATTCAGTTTCTAAAAGGCCCCTAAAAAGAAAACATGGCGAATTCTTTTAGGGGCGGCCTTTATGGAGCAATTGCGGTCGGTATGTCGGTTACAGCTCTCTTTATATGAACCCTTTAGGAGGCCGTTTACTTTCATCAAAAGACGAAGCGTTTATATTGAGAATACTGTTCGTATTGTGTTTTGTAATGGACAATCAAGTTGTATGGCTGCAATTGTTTTGTGGGATGTTTCGAGGCACTATAAGCGATATTCTACTGTAAATTTATTCCTATTACATTTTCCGATTTGATTTTAGTTCAGTCACTTTGAACTTTTCGCATGACATAAGTACTCACTGGCCGCGGGTGCTTTAGTGATATAGCAGAAGCCAGGGTGATACCAATGTGGGGCTGCTGATGACTCTGCCAAACACACATTTGAATTGTGCATTAGATGGGCTGTGCAGCGCCTCGGCTGGCGTTGGAGACAACTGTCTCCAACTACTGTCTACTGACCAGTCACTTTCCAGCGTTGTTACCGCAATTTTGGAAAGTGATAGGGCCTGGGGAGCCATGTCCACATACAGTGAAACAGTCGTGCGGCGTAAAAGCTTCTCTCATGTTATTTTAAACTAGTACATCGATCGTTTGTTCTCAGTGTTTTTATGTCAAAGGGAGGCAAACGAACCATTGGCCGACCATTATTGTCATGAGGATGCGTTTTCAACTCCTTCACTGCAGTGGACCATCGGCTACTTACAGGCCTCACTAATCGCGCTAGCATACCTGTCGCCTTACGGCGGTCTCATGTGAGTTGCACGTACCTTCCCGGCCGTGCCGGCTCAAATGCAAAACAACATTGCCTCTTAAACCTCGTTTTATATAAGCTAAAAATAATTCGATGTTTTTCAAAGTTTAGATTATTATACTTTATACTTATATTTAGTATTTACTATTAGAGAGCGCCCCGCGGTTTCGCCCGATTAACTACTGTCTATAATATGCCTATAATGCGCCGTAGTTACGCGGGTGAAATCAATTAGGGGTATGAAAAATTGATAGTAGCCGATTCTCATACCTACTGAACATGCGTAGAAAATTTGGTATAAATCGGTAAAGCCATGTCGGAGGAATAAGGTCACTAACATTGCGACACGAGAATTTTATATATAAGATTATTTGTCCGCTACAGAAGCAGCAGTGGAGGGAAAGATTGGTGGGCCAAGCCGGTTAAAAATAATATTTGTCTTTTCTTATTAGTCGTATAAATTTGTGAAGTCCGCCAAGTCAATTTACTCAGTCTAGACTGGACTACTTGTCATAAAGGCGCGGTGCCAAATTTAATTTTATGGGTCTACAAATTCACGAAGGCCGTTGATTCTTCTTTTAACGGCTGTTTGTATAGTGACTTTAAAATGCTATTCTGAGGTGAAATAAACAAAAGTTGTGGTTATGTGACTAATCGTTTTGTGTCAGACTAGTTGGTAACACCTACTTATATTATTTATACCTTAATATTATTAATAAAGTGGTAATAAATAATATACAAAAACTAGCTCTTCGGTAACTTACTATCTCTCTCTCACCTACCGTTGGCTCCGTATCGTAACGCTTTCGTGTAGCATTCGCCAGCTTACTGCCCAAGTCTAGCGCGCATTTAAAAGTTTTAGTTCAACAGCATATGACAGATTTATCTGACAAGTATCCAATAATAAATTATTGCAGGTCAAATATCAGAAATAATATGTTTCCCTGGGGGAAGATTCCTCAAATTTTTTTTCTAGTTTATGTAGGTGCAACTTTGAGATTTTTTTGCCACAATAACAAAATAGGAGATTAATATATAATAATAATATTGGCTTATCACACTACTTTAGCCTAGCCTTTTTCTTTTGTTTACGGGGTGAGGTTTCCATCCTCGCCTCTTGCAACGTTCTCTTTTCTTATAGGAGGGGTACTAAGAGCCGCCACCTCCTCGGTTCAATTGGCTTCGCCCAAGGTGTCTCAGATCACCACAGGCTACTGAGCTCCAGCGCCACGACACAGCTTGAACCATGGTGAGGACTTTAGCTTAGCCCTGCCCTAAGTATTTTTGTTACAGGAGCAGCAAAAATAACTTTAATATTTTTAATACATTTAATAAAATGTATATATATCTCAGAAATACATAATATCACACATTCATAAACATCCATGGCCTGGGCGGGATTCGAACCCGCGACCTCTGGACATGCACTATTATCTGAGGCATGTTACCACAGCGCCATACGGCCGTTTCGATGTACGTATGAGGTATCATATCTCATGCATATATTATCTCGAGCGATACTTAAGATATAGGCATTCAGTGCTTCATACATAAATACATTTACTATTAACGCTAACAGAAGCACATTAGAGCATGTTAGCAAGATAAAGGTTAGCGTGACAAACTAAAGTTATGCAAGCAGCAAGTATATTTAGACACAAAGCCAAATGCTTATTGTACGTAAGTCACTTAAGATACAAATATTCAACATTCCATGTTTTGTTTTGGGTTTACATTCACATAGTTGTTGGGAGAAAAACAAAGAAATATTTAAAAAAATATTTTCCATGAGATTGACCATGAATGGTAGTTAGCATAATAAAAGACATGTTAAACGGCAGTTCATACTGTACACTTTGAATGAGAATATCAAAACACGAAGCTAATATTTTTGAGGGAGTAAGATAAAGAATGATTTTTATGACAGTGAATCTCACAGAAGCCGAATACAGCTTCATCTAATTGCTATGAGTACTCATCGGGCGACGAGACTAGGTTCGGGTGAAAAGGTAGGTCGGCCCTCCACTCACCCGCACATGGGAGAAATGCATCCCGACGTGATGTTATAATTGACGTGATCGAATGGCTCATGGAGAGGATCATGACCGAGACATATATGAGATAATGTTTCAATGTACATTGTACACTTTTCGTCAGTGCTAGAAACGATCGCGGCGGTATGTAAGAACACGTATCAAATTATCATTAAAGAAATTGGACATAGAACATATTTTGTACAGCTTAGGGGGATAGAAGAGCAGTCGTAGCCATTTGGAATCAACCGATGCCCATTAATATCCGCACATTAACATTATAAGAGGATATGTTCACTTGTCACTATACTTTGCCCTATGTTGTGCACTACACACAGCACGAACTGAATAGATTTTTTTTTCGGAGGGACCTAATACTGGTTGGCGGCGCTAGTCCAGCCTCAACAGTTCGACTGACTACGAAGACTTTTTTGTCCTCAGGTTTAGGGAGACGATAGGGGGACATACCCCCCTCTTTTCCCGCAGATGGGAAGAGATGAACCGGGTTGATTGTGGGCGTGCCCTATAGTGATTATTTTTGGGATCGAAAAGGGGGAAGCGGTCCCCCTCCCCACTCTAGTGGGACGGCGCGCGCACGATGCCGTTTTAGTTGCGGTGACGTGGATAAGGATAATTGAGCTCGTTTAGTGTTTGGCTTATCTGAGGAGACCGGCCTCTTCGCCCCCCCCCCCTCTGACGGAGAAGGTCGATTAGCGCTACAAATCGGCAAAAGCCGTATTCTTAATTTATTTATTATTAGAGCTCATAGAGTGAGTTTGACATTCTGTCAGTCATATGTTATAACTGTGTCACTATATGTATGGGGTCCTGAAGTGTGTGTCGGGCTCAGGTCGTGAAGCGATAGCTGCTACCGACTAGAAACTGCTATTCGTTAGTTGGCCCTATTGGCATTTTACTGCGGGAGGGTGTCTTGGTGTGTCTTTGTTTGTGTTCTTGGACGGACTTTGCTACTGCTATCGCGATCGCGTCGTCGGCGTCGGTTAATTACGTCGGGTCGTATTCCGGTGTTTGAACGATTAATTTATTTTTGTGGTTAGGGGCATGGTCAAAGAACTTTTGAAACAGCTCTTTGAGGTGTCCTCTTATCGAGGTCAATTGAAAGTCACAATGTAGGTCGATGTTTCGGAAATACCACGGGCATCCAGTAGCCATGCGTAAGAATCTATTTTGCATTTTCTGCAAACGTTCTATTTGGGTAGGGGATATGTGCGCGAATGCTGCACTGCAATACGACAAGATCGGTCGAATGCATGTAATATACAAAGTGAGCTTATGTATATACGCCATTTTGCTCTTTTTGTTTATGAGAGGATAAAGTTTAAAAAGGACATATCGTGCCTTTTTCAGAACGTTATCAATGTGATTCTTGAAGCTCATCGACCTATCGAGAGTCACTCCCAAGTATTTCACCGTCTCTGCTCTAGGTATCTCACTGAATAGATTCTAGAGCGAGGTATAGACGTTATCGCACCGCGGATTTCACTGCCAAGTAGTAAGAGGTAATGTCGAGCTACATTGCTGCCGAATTAGATCTACATGACTGGAGTGAGACTGCGACAACCATGTTGTCGCGTTTCCTGCGGTTTGTCAAGTTTCTGGTGACCCATACGTAACCTATACATAATAATTTTAAAGTTTATCAGCTTTGGTAGTCATATAAAGGCACCGACTGCTCGTTTACTTTAAAAAAAGTTACGTACTCCTTAAAGAAGTTAAATAACCGTAATTGTTTGGAATCAACTGCCTCAGTATTTCAGTCACGCGTGTATAGGTACTTATGAAACAGTATGAGGTATATGAATTACCATGTGTAACCGTGGGTAACTTTTACCAAGACATTACCTTCCTACAATCAGAGTAACAAAAGCGAATTGATAATGGTCGGTGACAGGCCCGCTTCCTAGGAGGCACAGTTATAACTGTGCCTGTTACCACAGTAACTGTTACCAGTTGTTGCTTTATAACTAAGTACTTAACGATAGGTCTGGTTGTAACTGTGAGGTACACGAATACACACCTTTTGCGCTAATTACCCTACTAGTAACACACATA
>JAFELO010001068.1:253260-285111 GCA_017140195.1 Eumaeus atala | reverse complement strand
ATATATATATATATATATATATATGTGTGTATAGGAACTACTGTATATAGGAACTTAAAATTTGATACAGAGGTTTCTTTATTGATGTCAGTGAGCAATAAAACGATTTTGATTGTCTGCCGACGGAAGTGTCCAGTGCTGCTTCATCGGTTGCTATAGACACGTTGGGCGATGGTCTGGTGAGATTGTGGTCGACAGGGGGCCAGACCCCCTTCTTTTCCCGCAGATCGTAAAGATGCATCCCGATAGTTATTCAAATTACCTGAATTAACTATTATCGTCTTGTCCGAGGGGTCCGATTCTCTCTACAAAGATAGCACTACCTTCGCATATTCTTTCTCTATACGCCGTCACATAACTGCCTATGTCAATCCTTCTCTATCTATATCATCTGTACGAGTACGGCACCCTCCGTCTGCGAGTCCGATTTGTTTTTATACGTACCAAACAAACAGGTAACTAACCTGTGCGTATGTTCAAGGTAAGACAAGTGCAAATTGTCCTGGTTAAAATGTAGCCTAATCTTATCAACATTTTTTGTCAATTGTATCTAGAGCTATTGACAAACTATATCTTCGACCTCGCTAGTGACGTGAACATACCAAACCGGCTAGAGGTCTTTTTACAGAGAAACGACCGGATCACCCGTCGGTAAATGTCTACAGTCTTCTACAAACAACCGTCAAACACAGGATAGCAGTTGAGCCTCTCCTGACTGCCATCGCTTTTCTTTGCTTGTGTACGCCCTTGTAATTTTCACAAATTTGTCCTTACAATATCAACATACTGTAAGACGATTTCACAGGAAAATGAAGATCAATTTGTACCGTTTCATTTCATTTGTTTTTTTGTTTCGCTTGATTAAAACCATTGCGAGTCCCAAGACAATTTTAAGTTTTCCCTCGGGATCCCTGTGATGATTTTATCGAAGGTCATAGTGGTTGGCACTGTCGATCCTGGTGACAGAAGAGTAGCATTTATGGGTACGATTGCTGGACCAAGTCCGCAAAAAAATAACACAAGATACACATCATGTGTGAGGAAAGTATTTGCTTCAGTTGAACTCTCGCGATGCTACCAAATGTGATAGTCAAGATTATTCACCCATCTATCTATACATTCTTTCATATTACCGATGAATGAATGGATATCCATTATTTCATAAGATCGAGGGAGGGATGGATGGATGGATGGATGGATGGATGAATGGATGGATGAATGGATGGATGGATGGATGCATGGATGGATGGATGGATGGATGCATGCATGGATGGATGGATGGATGGATGGATGGATGGATGGATGGATAGCCATCATTTCATAAAATCCCTCTCTTTCGACGAGAAGACAACATCCTTTTATTCTTTTCTACTTGTATTAACGGCTAGTCGTAGTCTAATTATTCCGATACCTTAATAGAATACTGAATGCAATCTAGTCACTGGGATTACATAGTTATTGAATGTTGGATTTAGTATTTCAAGTAGGTATTGGAAGGTGATGAACGTATGAATAATACGGATGCTAATGCATTGATAAAGTAATCTTTATCAAGACTGCATCTGTTCCAGTAGAAAGGAGCCGACGGGCGGAGAAATACGTGGGAAAGTAATAAATAATCTTTCATGCTTTGAGCTAATGGGTCTCGCATGACGTTTTTTACTCGTTACAACTTGTATGTAAGAACAATTTTCCTGTATAAATAAGGCATAAACAACCTAAGACGAGATTATGGGATGTATACAAGGCGTAAAAAAAACTGTCCATAACTTATGTTAGAGGCTTAGGATAAAGGCCCCTTCTTGGAAGGGGTAGTGCCATTAATAGACACTCCATCCTCCTATTCAACGGAATTGGGCGGGCACGGCCGGGGAGGTAACTCTCGCTCATATCATACCACCGTAAAGTGACATCTCCAGTGTCGCGTTTCGAGCGGTTTGTGAGTAGCGGATGCCCATTGGAGGGGGGGGGGGAGAGGACAACGCATCGGCACAGTCATTATGTGCATGTTCATTCTTTTGCACCCCTATAATATAAACAAAATTCCAGAATACATCAAAGGTGTAATGTTCTGTTACAAAAAGCAATATAATTGCTATATCAAAGCAATTAAAATAAGAAATTACATTATATGAATACATTATTATATGAATACATTATTATATGAATACATTATTCATTCATTCATTTGCAATCAATATTCGTCGACTGTATTTTATTTCGCCCAACGGAAAACACACCGCGGAGTTGGTAGTGTTTTGACTTGTGTAACTATCTCATAAAGATCCTTATGATGGATCAAATGTCTTACTTTTTTCGGTCAAGTATATAATTAGGTAGACGTTATTCTACCGAGTTTTCGAGGGGCCAATTGATAAATATACTTATTGCCCCAGCTGGGCCAAGAGTACCGTCTCGTCGTAGGCCGGGGGATGATATCCCTGCGGACCGTGACTACGTTAAAGATTTTTCTTACTATCCGAAAGCCATCAATGGTCCGATGCTGACGAATATAAATTGAAAACTTTTGTACCTTTCTTTATGTTCTGTGCCTCAAAATGAAAAATCGGTACTACAGGGATCACTTTGTTTCCCGTGTACGGTTTATTATAAAAAAAAACTGTAATGTATAGAATGTATTAGGAACAATACAAACTAACATTTGTTGTTAGTTTCATACGATCTGAGAACAAACGCAAATTTAACTAATCTTTATCCACACTTGCGCAAAAAAAAAAATACGAATTATATAAAACATGCTCGTCTGAACTAGAAACAAGTATTTGCCAAGTCCGTGGGAGACTCTTGTTTTAGCTCAAACAGCCACACATATACATTATTTTTTTGTATACCAGCCCGGACAGGGACAACACTAGCTGCAGAATGAATTATTCCGGTGATTCATCATCATCGGCTGGACGACGTCCACCGCTGGACATACGAAATAGTCTATCGGGGGTGCATAGATAAATATCTTAGAGCTATTTCCCCCATTCCGATGATTGCTTCTCAATTTTTTTTATTAAATTAACCTATGTCAAGTTTAGTCCCACTCCCAGTGTGTGTCGTGGGAGTCGTCGTTGTCGTACTTAATGCTTACGTAATGATAGATAGCTCATACCGCTCAATGATAGATAGCTCATACCGCTCAATGATAGATAGCTCATACCGCTCAATGATAGATAGCTCATACCGCTCAATGATAGATAGCTGTGATTTCGCGTTTACTGTGTGTTTGTAGCCGTTGGGCCCATCAGGGTGATGTGGTAAAGGAGATCAACGCATCTGCCCCGCTGACGTTAGTTGCACGACTTGGCTCCGGTCACTGTTTCTATTCTCTATGATTCAAAAAAAGGGCAGACTAATTTTATGTAGAGGGCCTATAGTGCAAGGAAAACGTGCAAAAAGTTGTTTTGTACTAAGATTATTCATAGACTGGCAAAGTTACATCAATTAACTCAATTATATTAGTTCGGTTAAAACGTCTCAATACGTTATTTATTCCGTTCTCTAGAGCGAACAAATGACCCATTTCATTATTTTTGCTCATAGAACATGCGAGGAGTGTCAGTTGAAATCAATGATCGCATTATAACTGGATAGCGGATATTGTATTTCGACACTGGCACTGCTTGAACAATCACCAGCGCTTATCGTTTCCTGGCCAATATAAATATAACTGTGAACAGATGAACGTGAACCATTTCATTTTTAGAATAATATAAAAGTTCTGAAGCTTGACGCATTTTTTGTGATAACGTCCAATTTCGTATTTTCTTTGAAAATATTTTTTTGGCTGCTTTAAACTAACGGTAGTATCTAGTACAGATTAATTGGTTACTATGGGTGGTCGATAGAGGGACAGACCCTTCTGGCCTTTCCCGCAGTTGCAAAGGATGCATCCCAATAGTTATTTAAGATTAGCCAAAATAACTGTTATTATCCTGGCACCACGGGACAGAGGGACAGACCCCCTGTCCTTTCTCGCAGATGGGAAGGATGCATCCCGATAGTTATTGAAGATTAACTAAAGTTACTATTATTTTCTTGGCACCACGGAATGGTGGTACTACGCGCGCGCAGTCGTCGCGGCTAACCTAACCGGTACGGTGGTTACGAGTGAGAGTACAGTTTCGTTAATTTTCTATGCATATGAATAATCAGCCTCAGCTATCCAGTTAAAGGGAAGTCAGTGGTTGAAATTAATTGAATGAGAACCGGTGATATGACATTCCGTCTTGTTGTTCGCGGCCCGTTCGAGAGCATTTCGACACCTGACACACCTGGGGGACGTGCAGGGCGTACGGCTCCGGATTAATTAAGTCAGCTTATTAAAATGTAATTAATAATTGTAGATATTTGATTCCACCTATTGATAATTATATATTGCTATTAGACTTCAATAAAATTTAGACCGAGACTGATATACCATGATCAGATTGTTCGGGTACTGTCCGAAGGTGAAGTCAAGAGTCTTAGCATCCGCCGTGTTTGTATCAAGAGAATAATAAGTATGGAAGGAGGCGAGGCAGGTATGTAAGGGTCAGGACACTTACTCTGACTGGCTTGAAGATGTGTTGTTGTTTGTAAAACTTTTATAAGATAGTACCGTTATTGCATGGAAGCTCTCTCGTAAAGGCGGCTGTTACTTGTCACTGACAATTTTGATGTAATTTGACTGCTATAGCCTATCTGGTCTCTGGACAACATAACCTGATATATCAGGCATTGGATAGTAGTCGGCAGTAAAAACATAAACAGTCGGAACCCGAATTTATAAAATCGCGGTAAAACGTGTTGCGTGGAGGCGTGAAATGTTTCAAGTGATTCCACTTTTCTCTTTTTATCATGCCGCAGTCTGTTTTATATTATGGGGGAGAAACGACTAATCAGAGCCTTTTGATGACTACCACCCATAAACATCTTCATAATTACTATGCCGTCTAGGACAGCGGCCCTCCTCTCCAATAATAAATAAACAGTAATAATATCTGTGGACTTGTCACGCCACGTTAGTCTAGTTCTGCGCTAAGTACTGTAAGGACTTGTGTTATTGGTACTTGCCAACAAAAATATGTTTAATACTTTTTTGTGGCCAATGGGTTACCGCTGCTCACAAACCGCACAAAACGCGACATCGAAGTTGTCACTTAGCGGTTCACATCCGTATTATAGGGTTTCATGTGAGCGGAGAGTACCTCCCAAAGCGGCAACGCAGCATGGCACTGCAACTACTAAAATGAACACAAATAAATAATTTATATAAGCTCTGATAAATAAAGAAATAATCTATTTCTGTCGGCATGTCCGTTCATATGAAATTGTACCAATATCCGTTTTTGAAATCTGTGACAAAATAGCAATTTTTTTTTAAATTGCATAAGTAGGAAATTATTGTGCATATTTGTTACAGTCTGCTTTACATTTTTGAGTAATCTGAATTGGCATCATATTACAACAATTTTAGTATTCTTGTTATTGCACAGGACGCAAATGAGTAGTTGGGCTACGTGATGGCAAATTTTATTATTTTAGTAATTGATCACCAATACATCAACAACGCCAAAGATCTGCAGATGTGTTGCCAGCCTTTTAGAGCATATAACAGTATTCTTTTATATAGTAACTTTATCACCATAATGTCAAAATAAATAAAACATGTAGCACAAATCGTATCTATATGAGACAAACAAAAAACATAGGAATTAAAATTGGCATGTTTGACGATCACGTTATAAGATAAACTGTCAGTTCATGTTCAAATGAAAGTGCTAGCGCTACACAGATCCGATAAAGATGAGATAAAAACTGTAAGCTCGAGAACGACATTCCTCACCGGGCGCCACAAATTTGTGCAACATTCACAGCACCATGTATTCTGAGCACAATATTTTTTGTTCGTAAACATCTTAAAGGACCTTTTTGTTCGTAAACGTCTTAAATAACATTTATACTGTACTAGCTGTGCTGTTTTATCCGCGTAAAATTCATTCCAAGGAAATCTTTGATCGTCGGGATAAAAAGGATTAAATTGATGTCTTAAGTTTACGCGAATGTTACCCGTGTCCATGGTTGCTGTAAAGCTTCTGAAACGTTGGACTAGATAAATAATTAAATAAACCGCGATAAAATCCATAAAAGTAGTTTTATTTTAAAGTATTAAATTGTTATTCCTGATTATAATCCACGCATGTGCCGAATTTCACAAACGAACAACACCAAAATTAGTTTACTAGCCTTTGCGTGTAATAACAACATACACACCTATAACGTTTTTCTTTTATAATATAATTAGGACATCATCGGCACAAGAATAAAACAAAAGATTCTTTGCAGTGTTGAAAAACCTGTAAAACTTTAAATTAATACGGAGATAAATTATATTTATGAAGTAACTCTGACATACAAAGTCAGGTTTAAAAGCCCATCTTCTCGTTGAATATCGTACTTTGAGATGTCCGTGTACAATATTTGAAAAGGATTATATACATGTGTGTGATCCTTTACAAATTTCTTTATTTTATTATAGAAATTAACAATATATATACTGTGAAGTTCTTCTAGTCTCTCTGAATCAAATGGGCTAGGAAAGTTCTAACTTGAGGCCGACGAAGCAAGAAAAGTTTCATCGAACATCGACAAGATTTCCAAGCAGAAGCGATCCCAGTTGAACGTGTGTGGCGGATGCAAAAGAATACTTCAAAGTCCAAGCAAACACACAGTTGACGGTTTGCATTTTGAATAATTTTAATATTAATAAATTAAATGTTTCAAACAGACATAAAATACATTTTGAAGCACAAGATAGTCATGTTTCTCATGTTAGTGATGAGTTGTGATCGAAGGACGAAGAGAAAGAGGTGATTAAATCACCTTTTTCTCTTGTTGTATACAATATTAAACTTAATTTTACTACTAAAGTTTGACCTTCTTTCGGACCTGAACTTATTCTTTGGCAGCGAAGAGAAGCCCAATACAGCTTCATTGGACCACCCCCGCCCCCCTCTCTCCCGCAGATGTCGGGATTATCATGGGAAGAGGGACCAAGAGGTCCCTCCTCACCCGACTCTGATGCCAGGGGCGGCTTGCACGCGGCAGCAAAAATGGCTTCGGCACAGACGTGAACGCTCGTGGAGAGGATAATGACACCAATATAAACTATTTTCATTCGATTGTATGAATAACATTTTAATCATTTATTAATGACACAAATATTTATTATATGGAATAAAAACATATCGACATTGCATTTAAATGAATGTCGCTTATCCTTTATCATATCTTCATAGAATAATGCATAATATATCATTCACTTTGAAAGTTTAAAACTTTTTTGTGTACGGGTTGGTTATCAAAACCGGACTACCCCTCTATACAGTGAGCTATCGCTGCTCTTGGGAATTGTAATTTCTAGTAACACTAATAATAATTTATAGTATTTTTATAGAATAGGGGGCAAACAAGAAATCAGAGCCTTTTTACGACTAGCGACGCCCATGAACAACCACATAATTACTTTGCCGATGCGTTGCCCTACTTCTCCCCCGTCCCCCTCCCCAATGGGTCACGGGCTACTCACAAACCGAAACGCGACACTGAAGATGTCACTTTACGGCGGTATTATGTGAGTGAGAGGTACCTCCCCGGTCGTGCCGGCCCGAATCCGTCACATAGGAAGATGTAGTGTCATGCACTACGCATCTCACTACCTCCTCCTATGTAGCATGACACTACCTCTTCCTAAGTACTAGTACTTAGTTTACTACTAGTAATATGATAATATTTCTGCAATACAGCAAATGTAATTATGATCTCTTTACGGAACACACCTTCTTGCATGTGCGATTGATCTACGATTAGACGTGGATTCTCTATTCCTATGTGCACAACATGACATGTGCTTAGTGAAAGCTGTGTGATATTAGCTGCTCCTTATCCATTGATCTATAAAAATAGCAAGATACACAGTCCACGACTCGTAAACGGACGATATAAAAAATGTGCACAACATAAAATTGTGCTATATGAAAACAACAGAAATCATGCGCGCTTGCATGTTGACTTTGCAAGGAAATGTGTCTAAATGGACTTCTTTCAAACATGGTAACTGAGATTTGTAAAAACGATTTAAATCAAGCGTGTAAGGTTGCATTTGCAAAAAAATATGTTAAAGTGTGCACTTTCCTTAAATATAACCTGCTGTGTAAAAGCCATGTACAACCATGCCAGTAAGGTTGCACAATCAGCAAAAATAAAAACTAAATGTTCTATCACGAGTGCTTTCGGACGACAATTCAGTATGAAATCGTGTATCTTATACTTTAGTAAACTAATGTTGTTCTCACAAGCATCAAAGGTGCTCATTCTTTTACTGTTAAAAACCCTCTTTGCAATGTTTACAACTATGAAATTTTAGTTTTTGCTTCTAATATTTCAAAGGACGCCGAGGTTTTTTAATTGGATGAGTTACCATGAAGGAAAGCACAGTGATCGATAATTTTCCCATCTTTCACCTATTAGAGGATTACAAAGAGGTCGACCTGTACAACTGTGGCACGTAAAAGTGCCGAAGTAATGGTATTACAATATCCCGCCCATTATCGTACAGTAGTACACCTCAGCTAAAACAGGTAATAACTTGTTTTAACTGGTTTAGAGATGAGCATTTATCATAAGTATATCTATGTTTTAAAGTAAACAAGTAGTTACCTGTTTAACATCCTAAAAATGATTAAATAACTACATTATAGAAGGGTGTAGAATTGTAGGGAGATGGTTCTACTTGCTTACTCCCTCCCTCGTGTTGTTTACCCGTGGATGAGGAAAATCCTTAAACACATGCAGGAACACGCCAGCGCATAATCATAAGGAGTTTGTTTTAATTCTCTTACATTGTTAGATTAATTCAAAGCATTTTACTCAAAAAAGCATTTTATAAGTCTCTTATTTACACCATCTCTCGTATACCATGTGATTTTTTAATACATAAAATATGGTTGAACTGAATGTCACAAACCGCAGTTACCCTATGATACCGTGTTTCGTGCATTCGTGTTGGTAATCGTCAAAACGCTCCCATTTCTCGTTTATCTCTCTTCGTGTCCCGCTATGTTTTTTAATTATCAGCTCTTATCAGTCCGCTGCTGGACAGAGGCCTCTTTCAATCAACGCCAAGACGACCGATCGCCTGCTACTCGCATCCATCACAGGCCGTCTACTGCACGGAGTCTTCGCACCTGGTGAACGGTCGACCAACACTTCGTTTTCCTAAACGCGGCATCCACTCCACAGAACTAAAGTATCCGACATCACGCGACGAATAGGCTCGCTGATGTGGCAATGGGCTGGTCACACACTCAGAAGAACCGATGGCAGATGGGCCAGTAAGGTTCTGGAACCCCCATATACTATATAATAAAAAAGTAATTTTCGGTGCGGCGTTATTTTGGAAGTCGAGATTTTTATGGCATTCTCTCTGATATATAAAGGATTTTAACGTCATACAAAGCAGAAATGAAAAGATTGTTTTTTTTTTTTTAGTATAATAAGACAACCGAGCAATCGGTGCCTTTTTGATTTGATACTACCGAGGCCCATAGACATCCAAACAATTGTTATGCAGACATCTATTATTATTATTACAGCTTATAAATAGAAATTACACATATTGCTATTTTTTAGACCTCTCCAATGAGCCAACGGAAACTCACACACCGCACAAAACGCTCTATTGTCCCAAACCCTTATTTAATTATAGTACAATATTATACATTTCTTATTTATTATAAATCTGGCCATAGCATATAGTGAAAGTATTAAAACGAGTGTTAAAGTATGTATTGTATATGCTTATAGAGATATCAATCACATTTATAATACAAACTACAACAGATAATGTATATTCATACAAACCAATGAATATTAATAGCAAATCTATCATTGTGTATGGCGATATAGCGTAAACAAAATTAAAAGAGTTATCTCTTCTGCCATAACTTGTTTAGAGGCGGCCATTAATCATAAGACAAATTTTGACGACTTGTTTACAGTGAAAATTGGCCAAGTACGAATCGGACTCCTGCACGAAGGTTCCACACCTCTATCTATAAAAATAAGTCTGATGTAAGAGAGCCACCTTAAATAAATTAGCTTCTGTCTGAGAAAATTTCGACTGTCTGTATCACGGTTCATGAGATAGATACAGTCAGGGGACAGACAGATGGACAGACGGACATTACAGTCTCAACAATAGGGTATCGTTCTATCACTGGTTATATGAGATGAAATTACAAGAATACCAGGATACACAGTCAACGTCTCAAAACCGTCCGCATAAAAGATGCGCTGCAAAAGATATGTTTCAATTACGCACTTCATTTCAAAATAGAATCTACTTTGTAATTACTGACCTAAAATTACAAAAAAGGTTGGTTTTGCAAAAAAAATGTTTATGTACAATCACGGATGCTCTAGAACGAGATTATGAAACTGTTTATATTGTATTTTTGTTAATTCGTTTGCAGTTTAGATTCTATGTAATAACGTTTTATCTTATTTTGTTGTATTTGTAATGTGTTTATTGGAAGATGTTGTCTTAACTTAAGGTCTACACTGAACAAAAAAATTGCGCATTTGAATAATATTTCAACAATCTTCTTTTTGTAATATAATCAAAGGGCAAACGAAAAGTCTGAGCCTTTCCATAAGATCACTGCCACTCATAGACATCCGCATAAATGTATTGTGCCGGCTCAATACGGCTGTAATGCAGCATGGCAACACCACTAACTAAATAATAAAATGATCAGAAATATTTGTACAATACTATATGGTAGCGACAAGACGTATTTGTGCTGTGAACACCCAAGTCGCTGCGGTCAGACACTATTCCGGATGTTTGTGCGAGTAAATTATAAATCTGTATAATATTATAAAAAAAACCTTAAGACAATAGATTATTAAAATATCGAACAAACTTTTAATCGACTGCAAACAGGAGGTTATTATTTTTATTATGCCGCCAACTGCGGGTAGATTTTCAAAATTATTTTTTATTTGAAAGGGAGAACCTATCGTCACCAAGTCGGGAAGCAATGAAGTGATAGTAGGGAAATGGAGGGCATCCCTTTAACTTTATATGAGCATGCATGGTTTTCATGAACTTTTTAATGTTATATGAACGTTTGAATATGGTGGTCATCATCTCATGTCTCTGTGTTGATGATGGATGTTTTCCATTCAGACTCAGTTCAGAGCTGTATTAGGCTCTTGGACGGTTAGAGGTATGTCCTTTGAACATTGCCTATATACATCTTTAGACAATTTGCTGTATTATTTCAAACTCTCAACAGTTGATACTTGGTGCAATTAAAATGAAAGAAAAATCAAACAAAAAATATACCAACTTAAAAAATAGCACCGCACTGGGACTTCCCAGTGAAGCAAAAAAAAAATACACTTGTTTTTATGTACCTAGTCATGCCATAAAAATTATGTACCGAAGTAAAAAAAAATATTTTTTAAATTGCAAATAACATTTATTACTTCTACAGTGTGTTAGTTTAATGCACAGATATAAAACATTTATAAATATAAAAAGCTTATTCGAGATGACCTCCATTAGCTGCAGTACAGTCCCTTAAACGTGGAGGCCAGTTGCTAATACAACCACGCGCTCTTTCCATGGGGAGGTTCTTCTCTCTCTTATGAGTTGTTTTAGGGACTCAAAATTATCGTGGCGTTTAGTACAAGTTGGAATCTCTAAAACTATGTTTATGGTCGTAAATCATAATCCAGCGGATTGAGATCGGGACTAGACAACGGCCAGTCTTCAGCTCTGAAGAAGTCCGAGACGTTTAACCAAGTCTACGTGGACCGATCTTTATGACCCAGCGCCGAATCTTGCCTGAAGGACCATACTTTGTCATTGAACATAGTGTTATTCGGGGGTTTAACCACCTTCTCAAGAATGGTATCTTGATCTCACACTTGTGCCGATGTTTTGTTTCTTTTATTTCACAAAAATTTGTTTGTTGCTCAATAAAAAAAATCTCATCCGTAAACAAAATTTTTCTGTTTTCCCTTTCCGTACCGCTTCTCAGTTTTTTCGGTTTTACCTCGCTATTCATCTTCCATTTATCAGTTACGAAATCACCAATACATCCCTTATAGGCTGCAAGTCTTAAGTTACCTCTTGAAATACGCGACATGGAACTATTAATAGCCCGGTACACAAACATTTGACTAATAAGAAAACGCATCGAGAGTTTTAAAAACTGCATTTGGCCCCATATCTACTTTGCGTAATGCAATTACAGTGATTCTGTTCTCTCTGCCCATTTTAATATCGCAAAATACTGTACGATGCATTTACGCCAAAATGACAAAACACAATGAGCAATCTTTAAAAATGACAGATTCCAAATTCAAATGTAATACCTTTTATTGTAACAGTATTTATGGCCATTGATATAGTGGTAATGAAATTCTGTATTCCATTCGGCCGGCACGACTAGGGAGCTACTTCACGCCACATGACACCGCCGTAAAATGACAGCTATATCGCTTTCCATACGTGAGTAGGTTTCCTATTGGACGAAAGGAGGGTAACGTATTATGACAAAAATGCGACAGTCTTTGGGTGTCCGGGTCGTCAAAAGACTCCGATAGCTCCTGGGCTATAATTAAAAAAAAGTCGGGAATGGCTTCCTTGCTGAACGCCAAGGAAACCATTCATTCGTTCGTTGTTTTTAGGCTGGCTGCAACTATTCCGTTACAATTATTTTTCATCGATTGTTTACTAGGTTAAGTACGGCGGTGTGTACGCGATACTCTCAGGTAGTGATTAGCGAGTAATTGTTGACAAGGGAAACAATAGTGACGGCTGAGCGACGGAGCACTTTCCAACCGACAGTTCCGGATTATCGTACGTCCATGCACCACAGAACGTGAACTGAATGTTTTTCAAAATTTCTCACATATTAATTATGTACAATATCTTTTTCTCCGTTGATGGATATGTCGTTTTTGTGTTATATGTATCGCCTCATTACATTACGGCTAGCTATTTTCAAAAGCGGGGCCGTTTTGTTTTTGAGCCAACGATTAGCCGGATTGTCATTACGAGACGTTTTCGTAAAAGGGGACGGAAATGTGTTACAATAAACCACTAAACTAATTAAACTAATTAGGAGCACCTAAGGATTCACTCATCTAAAGCCTTATGATGTTAGTCATTACAACCAAGGTCACGGGTGGAGCTTTACAGCAACCATGGTGACGGGTGGAGTACACCCGTGACCAAAGTTGCTGTAAAGCTTTTGAAACGTCGGGCTAGATAAATAATTCAATAAACCTCGATAAAATCCGTAAAAGTAGTTTCATTGTAATGATATGCTTCATAAGTTATATGGTGCTACGGTTTTAGAGTAGACGAAAAATACGACTATCCGACGACTAATATAATGTGTGTAATATAATATAAGAGGTAGTGCAACGCTGCATTGCAGCCGAACTGAACCACAATGACCGGGAACATGACTAACGCTCATATGATACTGCTGTGGAGTGGCACTTTTGCTGACGCGTTTCGTGCGGTTTGTGAGTTTCCGGTGGCCATTTGGCGGGGAGGAAGGAATGAAGGCGACGTGTCTGCGTTACCATTATGCCTGTGAAAATCGGTAGTCATCAAAAAATCCCTTACACTACTTATTAAAAACAATGTAATGATTACGAACTGGAATAACAAAAACAATATTTTTAACTGGTGAATACGTTTTGAAAAAAAAAAATGTTACACTCTTGATTTACGCGGGGGAACACGCTTGTCATACCTTGTCATTAAAAATAGATAATTTTGAAGTTATTTGAAAACTCCAAATTGTTTCACGCAGTAAGAAATTTGAATTACATTTTCCAATGCTAATTCCTTTGCCTTTGCTTCTCCTATGCTTCTTCTTATCCAATTCTTCATCACGCTTAGTAAAGTACAAAGTCTTGTCTTACTATTTACTTAAATACATTTGTCATGTTGTTTTGTGAATTCTCCAACGTAATGCCTTATCCGGACAACCGCATTATTTAATCATGATTGATAATGTT
The DNA here is from genome assembly GCA_017140195.1 of Eumaeus atala. NCBI lineage: Eukaryota > Metazoa > Arthropoda > Insecta > Lepidoptera > Lycaenidae > Eumaeus > Eumaeus atala. The sequence goes on along the minus strand of JAFELO010001068.1, from coordinate 271,011 downwards.
TATGAATCACATATCGGAACGTGTCGGGGCGACACGACCGAATATTTTGCGGAATTATTGACAAGTGCAGGGTCTGAGATGAGTAGGAGGTATCTTCTTACGGTTTGTGAGTATCCGGTGGCCCAATGGGGGAATGGAAAAATTAGAGCAAAGCATCGACTATTATGCTGATGTTCATGAGCGTCGGTAGTCGTGAAAAGGGTCCGATTGCTCGTGTGTACCCCTATACTATATAAAAGATTGTGGTTCACAAAGCCCTAATTGGCATTATATGGCAGGTAGGCGACACAAATTTATACACCGTATATAAAGTTACGGTAGGCGCTTTAAACATTTTTGTGTCTCACAACGTTTCTTGTGTACCCCACGGGGTACGCGAAGATACCCAATAAGGTAATTACGCATTACTAACTAATAAACTAATTAAAATATGAACTTCCTCACTTTCGTTTCCAACACGTTTAAAAAAAAAATTGTCTCAATAATTATACACGTTTTAGTTGTGTATTATAAAAACAATGTAAGTTAAGCCGTGGATCAGTGACCCTCTCTTATAGTGTGTGCCTCATCATGAAGTGGTGCCCGTACCACTGGAACGAACACTACTTGAGAACCCTCCAGTGCGCAGGACGAACATTTTCTATTAATTTAGGTGTAGGTATAAGAGTTATTCTGCTTTGTGTTATGTAGTTTCAATTGTTAGTCATTAAATTAGTAATTAATGAACCAATCAGAGCTACATAATTTTGTTTGAATGAAAAAAAAAAGTAATGCGCAAGCGCCGGCTTGTAGTATCCTAGTGTTAAACTAAGTCCATTAAAATGTATAAATCTAAGGTTCAGAATTCCATTTTGTAAAAGATTTATGGAGACGATTGATCTTATGTGAGCATTGAAAATGCCTTCTAAAAGAGAACAGCTGGAATCCGACAAGGATCCTAAAAATGAAAATACATAGTAAGACGTATCGATGTGTTCATTATTATTTTATTATTATTATAAATAGTGCAACTGCGATTCAAGTAAGTTAAGTTTCTAAGAACAATTTAAGTCAAGAAAAGTATTTTAAATTCCCGAGATTAAGCAATTATTTTAAATCGTACCTTACTAAAATTAATTTCCATGGACACAATTTCCACTAGTAAACTTTGTAATAAATTGTTTTTAAACACACAAAAACATTTAAGAACAAATTATACGCAAACAATTAAAAAACAACTTTTCGAGTTCACAACACGTTCGTGTCGAAGAGATCGCTAGACTAAACTGAAATTAAATGTAGCGTTGCGTCGACGAAGCGTGATTCCACGGAGATATTGAAGACAGCTCATTACACTGCCCGTTTCACAGTGTTGAAATGTTACAACGTCGTACAAAAGCAGCAATGATAACCTCTTTTCATTCACTCAGTACAGGTGGTATCTGTCACATAAATTGGATCCGAGAATAAAATTTTATAGTCCAGGTAAATTGGGAAAGCATGAGCCCCCGAGTCTTCTGTAAACGGTTTTGATTATAGCTTTGACTTGTGTTGCATTTATTTAATTTTCATAGTGTTATTTATAATAGTTATGGTGTTAGCACTATAAAAATAATAAACAAAAAGAATCAATGACGCGGTTTTTATTCAAAACAATGAATGTTAGAAACTTGGAATGACATGGAATGTTAGAACTTTGAAGTAATACACGTCATCATTCACAGTCGCATATTTCAATTTTGCACAAGATGTGTCGGATAGTCTGAAGAATTCAACCCATTCAACCCATCCTGGGTTGAGCGCATAGACGGTCGAATATGATAGTCGGAAGAGTTCAACCCATTCAGCCCAGGATGTTTTGAAGGCATAGACGAACATATATTCAGAAGAATTCAACCCATTGAACCCAGGATTTTGACTGATGAGGGTTGAAGGCGTAGACAGACGGATAGTTGGAAGAAACCGATTTCACTTCATCTATGTACATATACTCGTAAATAAAAGCAAAATATCACTTACTGATTAATCCCGAAATCTCATAAACTGTAGCACCTACAAACCAGATATTTTCCAATCCTATTTCCTTTTCGCCGAGGCCAGCCTGTCGCTGGAGGGGTCCTCTTGCCTGCAGATCCGGGACCCTCCTCTAACAGCGGCTGAAGGCTCCCGTAGGGGTTCAGTTGGTGTTGCTACCCAATTTCAGAGTCGAACATAGAGCCGGGGGACTACCTAGGCTCCCATGTTTCATGCGTAAATGCTTTCCTCTTCGTCACCAAGAAAAAAGGGTGCTGACATCTGCTAAGAATTTATTGGTAGCTTATTTAGGAGTGCGATTTTGTGTCGTGGGATTAATTTACGCGGGTGAAACCGCTGCTAGTGTTGGTATATGAAAGAGATGTATATTCCGATTCGACAGCAATCCAGCAATGACACCGCATCTTACAAGTTACACCTGCCGTTAAATAATAGTATACGTATTGTCTACACAAGCAATTCTATTTTAATAGATTGGCTTGTCTACTTTCCTTTGGATAGGTATGTAGTTATTCTCCCCACCATGGTTCAAGCCTTGTCGTGGCGGTGGGGCTCAGTAGCCTGGGGTTATCCGAGACACCTTGGGCGAAGCCAATTGAACCGAGGAGGTGGCGGCTCTTAGTACCCCTCCTATAAGAGGAGGGGACTTAAGAGCAGGAGGAGGTGCCGCTCTTTGTACCCCTCTTATAAGAAGAGGGGACAAAAGAGCAAGAAGTGGCGGCGCATTTGCGCACGGGGCAAGGGGCGAGGATGGGAACCTCACCCCATTGCACTGTCCCAAAGTCGGTGGGGTTGTCCTGTGGTGCGGGACAACCCCATCCGTGGAGGTGGCGTCGGTCTCTTCGGGGGCTGACCTGCCGTCGAGGTGCCCTGATGATTTGTTGTTCCGGGGCACCTCATCAAAGACGGCGCTGGTGGCACTCGCGGTGGTTTTTGTGGGTATTCGGCACTAATATTATGTGCCGCGAGCCCCACACACCACTGGACCCCACCCAGGGCCAGTGAAGGCGCGTAAATGCGTTTCCCCGCGTCAACAAAAAAAAAAAAAAAAAGGTATGTAGTTATTATAGCTTCATGTAGAACTCTATGAATATTTTATGATGCTTTTAGGAGACTACTTTAGTATCTCATGCTTGCTGGATGGTATAATAATACAATTTGTTAGAATCTACGGAAATACGTTCTATTTTCATCCTGTTTTAGGAGGAAAATATATTTCGCTTGAGCTTGCTCTTTTATGAAATTATTAAATTATCTTATGTATATTGACACTAATATTTTTTTTTTCACAAATATAGCTATTAGGAATATTATGTTTGAAGGAACGGTGCTTTCAGTGACCTATCCGGTTTCTTAGTGGTACGCATTCCACTGGTGATACCTACGTCATTGAATCACATAGGGCACATAAAAGTTACACAATGGCAGAGACTAGCTGTACGCTAGGTTTTAATTTAAATTATGTTACTTTTATAATTCTTATTTTGTACTAGCACGCCCCACCGTTCTACCCGCGTAACCAGCTTACCTACTCCACTCCAATTGATTGATGATGATTGGTTGTAGGTACATAGACTTCCACGACAAATTGTCTGGCTCAATCCGAACACTGAAAGAAACAAAATCCAACTCGGAGTGGTAGTACTTGCGATTAGCTTGTTCACCAAAACGAACTCAGATTTATAACATTAGTATAGTTTCAAATGAACAAAAGAATGAATATAACTATGACTAGTTCTTTTGTATTTGTTACTTTTAAATATATTTTTACTTCTTGATGGTAATTCATGTTAACACTTGACTAAATAAATCAACTTAATATACTATTTCCGCAATCATTTATTTAAATGTAAATTGAAAAATAAATAATTGTGGAAATAGTATAATTTATATAGTTTAGTAAATTTATATATAATTTATATATTTGTTATCAGATAGAAAAACATGCTACACACTGCTGTAGCATATGACTTTCCGGTGTTCTATATGCTCTTGAATGTCTAATAGGGGTGAATGTGAAACAATAAATTTAAGAAACCCTGACCTTTTTTCTTAATATTATTAGTACTTATTAGATATACTAAAATATATGACAACTATAATCATCCGCATATGAATAAAATGTATTACCTCAACCTAACCGGCTCGCCCCAAGTGAGCCTTGTAAAGCTCTCACGAACCGCAGAAAACGCAACAGCATAACCAGCCTGATGTAAACTGCTCAAATCAAAACGCCATTAAGAGGGGGGAGGTGGCCGGCCTTCTCAGATAACCCAAATAATAAACGAACTCAAATATCCATATCCACGTTTCCGTATCATTAACGGCAACGTGCGCGCGCCGCCTTGTGTGCGGAGGGGAGGCATCTCCCCCTTTTGGTCCCAAAAATAATTACAATAAGATACGCTCAAAATCAACCCGGTACATTTGTCTCCATCCGCGGGCAAATAGGAGGTATGTCTCCCTTTCGTCTCCCTATACTAGAAGACACAAAGGCCTTCGCTAGTCCGACAGATTGTAGAGGCAAATGAAATAGCATCGCCAACATTAGTAGCTCCCGCCAAAAATAAATCCGATATAAACTGTCATGCAACAACGCTACCACTCAAAATGTTTCAACACTCCTATTTACAAGTAGAACGCATCTCTTCTTCGTTTCGCATAGTTTTTTTTTTAAGAATAAGTGAACGTTTATTTATTTATTGTTATTTTAAATGAAAAAAAAAAACACATTTACGCTAATGTTTAAATTTCGTTTCTCACGTACGTGACAATATCGTGAGAAACAAAGTACACACGAAGCAAATTACGAATAGATGCACTCGAATGTTTTTCGTAGTAGTGGTAGCTTCTCAGAATTATTGTTGGTGATATTTGATACATAAGTGGTCAAACAGTAGTCAAGTAGGTATTGCACGAAGTGATAATGAAATGATATGTGTTAAGTTCAGGTATCTTTTTAATAGGTAGTGCCATGTTTCGTTACCACCGAATTGGCATGATCAGGTTGTGAGCTTCCAGGGGTCCATTGCGAGGGCAACACTTCTGCGTAACAATTATGTGAATGTCTATTAAAGTCCGTAGTCACTATAAGACTCCCGATGTACGATTTTTTAGCGTGATATAAGTCGATAAGGCAAGCTACATGGAAAAGTATGACGTCATGATAGTAATGTTCCGAATAGGTAAATAGGGCCCGCGAGCGACTTGATTCGGTTACAGTGAGTTAGGCAGTGAATCCTACTAAGTAGTGTGTATTCTCTGGAATTTTAATATCAAGATTTCGATATTTTACTATACTTCGTTGAATATGCCCATGGGAAATACCTATGAGTAACTAAAGCAACGTGTTTCATCAGTTTTGCAAAATCGTTTGTAAAGGGAAATATGGAATAAAGTGCGTTATGTACAGGTGATTGCGTCCACTCCCCGGAGCGAGGTCACTTCCGGGGCTGGAATAACCAGGATTCCGATTACACTCGTGCCTGCTCTTCCGTTCAGGCCGCGCTATAAATAAAGCATAGCCATAAATTAGTACAAACTTGCAAAGGTTTCCTGTATTCCTGGTACTCGTTTTTCGATCTATACGAACAATGAAAAAGCGAATGTTTCGGAGCCAAAATGAAATCATTTTTTTTTTCAACCCTGATCATCAAATATATTTTAGAAGCCGCGGTTAATATTTGATACAATATTTTAACCTCTATTCCTATCCCCTTGAGACTTAACATTTGTAAACAAAAATCCTTTTTTAGAAGTATGCCAAGGTTGTAAAATCTATGTAACTGCTTGATCAGTCCGTACTGTTTCGGTTTTGGATTGATGAATCAGTCAGTCAGTCAATCAATAGTATGTTGTTTTTAATATAGTTATATAGATAAGGGCTTTTTTACTATCAGCGTGAACATACGCTTAACATTTCCTAATAGATTAAAGTTGCGGCTACAAATTGGTTAAGTACAACGCTGTCACCGAAGTCTACCATGCTTGGACGAGTTCCGCGACATTCCCTTAAGTTCGTAGATTGCCTGATACAGTAAGCTATATTTATTCTAGAATCTAGTACGTCTAAAATCTTATCAGCAATCTAATCTACTAGTACTGATAATAAAGTAAATGCGAAAATCTAAATATTATCTACATTTCTTCTTCTTGCATGTAAAAAATACAGGACAGGAAAAGTGGAACAGTTGTAGATCTGGAATAACATACAAATCACTTTTTGTACCGTGAATTGTAAGAATTAATGGTTCTATTGGCGACACATTTTGGAAGGATGAAGCCGCAAGTCACAGGCAGTTTGATATTATTATGTCCACCTTTAAATATTTTTTTTGTACTTTGAGCGACAGGTTGGTTTAACACTCCAATGTGTCCACAGATAACGCAACTGTTAATTTATGACATCAAGTAGTTTGCATTACCATCCTAGTGCTGGATGTTTACATCATATTTACGAATTCATTTATGTTAGCCCCCGGACACATTGGCAAAATCTATATCTTTTCTGTCATGTAAATATACGTTATTTTTATAATTTGCGTTAACGGCGCTCATAAATTAGTGAAGTGATTTAGGCAATTTTTTGTGGAGCTCTCGTGTCGCAGTCGCAGTACTGGGTAGAACTTCTACTGTGGCTCATAGACTACAGTTGGGACTGTAGCTTTAGAAATGTGCTTGTTTGATAAAATATGCGTAATATTTGTCTATTCCTTCCTACTTTTGTGACAATTAAACTAAGTGAAATTTGGTGAGATTGATTTTGATCATAACCTAAAATGCCTCAAGTAATCTGTGGACGCCTCTAATCTACTTCTGAAACCCTTGTGTAAAATTTAACGGGCTCCACCCTATTGATAATGACGATCTTTTGAGTTGAGCGCAAAATATACAATTTATTGTAAAATAAATTGTATATTTTGCGCTGACAATGTCTCGTTAGTTCTATAGATTGCATGATGCGTGTGACCCGATGTTATATGGTATAGGTACATGTTCATTATTTTGTAATAATTGTGCCGTTCTCGGAATACGACGGCCCAGTTTCATGGTTTTAGTAGACAGACGAGACACAAAACAAAATGTTGTGTTCCTTAGTACTATAAAATAATTGGATTATATTGTCACTAAGTATACATTGTAAGTAATAAGTAACTTTATTTGCCAGAAATGTGAGTACTTGGATTTTTATACAACAATATTGTCACAGTTCGCTAGTATAATTATTAGCATGCAAATATTTATTATAAAATCTTATCATCTATGTCAATTTGAAATATTCTTGTCAATCATAAGAGTAATGAAATTATTTAATTAATTTGAATAAAAAAAAGGATATATTTTTTGTCATTAATTTAGAATAATAATATTAAAAGTAATTAATTATGCAACAGCAGTGAGCTTCTAAAGTAAAGTCAAAAGATTCAAAAAAAATCAGAGACACTATAGAAACATTTTTTTATCAATAAAGATTTAACATTCAATTAATTTGGCAAATCTTGTACAATGCTTTTTATTTGGAATAAATTTTAGAAAATGGCAATATCGACGTATTTTGTTGGCGGTATAATTTTTACTTAAGCCTCAAACGAAATAATTTAAAATTATATCTCCAGCAGCTAAATCAATAGGTATATAGAATATAGAAAACGATTTATATCCTCCATACTTTAAGTATACCGCAATTTAATTTGTTATTTAATTAGTATTGTTTTGTTTAATTTGTTGTTATATTGTGGTGCCATTAGTATAAATTTAGGAAATTAATAAGTGATAGTATACGCCTCAGTATAGGCGGCCGATGGCAGCAGAGGGGTTTTGGGGATATTCGGTCCAACCGCCATGTCCGCTGGTAGTGCGTAAACACATTTCCAGCGCAACCAAAAAAAAAAAAAAAAAAATTGAACGATTACAGTAAATGTATACGCAGTAAACATAACCATGGTAATATGGTGTTATGTCATAAGTGTTATTTACAAAATGAGTTAGAAACTGGATGAAAGTTGTCTAATTACTTAAGCTTGTGTGGAAATGAGAAAACGTAATGACTTACTGTTATATTATATCACTTGAGAATATATTGGGTAATCGTTTCTTAGGATTTTAGTGTCATTTTTACAAGGACCGATTACTTATTGAAGCTGATAACATAGTCCAGATCACGACTGTTGGGTTTCAAGTCAATGCACTGTAGTAGTCTTATGGTAACGGAGATATACTAGGGTGGATCTAAAAGTTCGTGGCCTAACCTACATGGAGCTATGACATCTTTTTAAATCTACCATTGTCATTTGTTAGTATATGTCATATTGATTTATTGTGCGCAGTTTCATTCCGATACTGCACAATATAAAATTTTCTGTCATTGTTTCTTTAAAGCAATCTGACGAAATTTTCAATAAAGGAGATAATTGAACACCGTGTTTTTGTTTGAGAAAAAGAACACAAAATTGAACATTAAGTACCACAATAAAAAAGGCCTATCACAAAAAGACATCCATCAAGATATGGTGAGCACTTTGGGGGAGTCTGCTCCATCGTATTCCAGTGTCAAGAAGTGCGTAGCTGAGTTTAAGCGCGGTCGTCAGAGCATGAAAGATGATCCCAGGAGTGGAAGGCCTACATCCTCTACCACGAAAGAAAACATCGATAAAATTTGTGATCTCGTACTCGGTGACCGACGTTTGACCATTGGTAAGATAGCTGAGATAAAAAACATTAGTTATGGCCGGGTGCAACACATAATAACGAAAGAGTTGGGGTTCCATAAGGTTTCTGCTCGCTGGGTCCCGAGGTTGCTTTCAGCTGAACAAAAACGAGTTCGATACGCAATTTCGCGAGACCGTTTGGGACTTTTTGTCTAGATTTCTTACCATGGTTGAAAGCTGGGTTCACCACCATACTCCTGAATCAAAGTAACAATCCAAACAGTGGAAAAGATCAGACTCTCCTACACCGAAAAAGGCTAATGCGTTTTGTCAACTAACAAAGTCATGGCTTCTGTTTTTTGGGATGCGAAGGGCATTATTTTTGTAGATTATTTACCGAAAGGTAACTATAAATTCTAGTTATTATTGTAACCTTTTACGAAGACTCCGGGAAGAAATAAAAGAAAAAAGGCGGGGAATGTTGCGTAAGAAAGTTTTGTTTCATCAAGACAATGCACGTGTTCACACTTCGGTTGAAACAATGTCTGTAATCCATGATTGTGGCTACGAATTGCTGCCCCACCCACCTTATTCGCCGGATTTAGCCCCCTCGGATTATAATTTATTTCCAAATTTAAAAAACATTTGGGTGGCTCGAAATTTTCGACCAAAGATGAGATAGCCGCAGTAAACGATTATTTCGACGACCTTCCGGAATCTTTTTCTTTCGAGGGGAAAAACAAGTTGCAGGTCAGGTGGAAGAAGTGTGCTGAACTAGATGGAGACTATGTCGAAAAATAAAAATAAATTTGGATCCACTTTTCTTTCATTTTCTTGGTCGGGCTTAGAACTTTTAGATCCACCCTCGTACGTACGCTATCTCAATACATGTTATAAAACAAAGTCTCCAAAAACCGTCCTTCTGTTTTTGATGGATTGTAGCAATTTTCGCTGAATGGATTTTCATGCTTCTTTCACCTACGGATAGAGCTGTTCCCGAGAAAGGTTTTAGCGTATAATTTGTTAAGATACCAAGTTATTCACGAGCGAAGCCGGGTCAGATCGTTTTAACTTGCTAGGTATAAATAACTACAATACATATTATTAAAGTTACCAAATATTGGAACTTGTAAGTTAATGTGCTGGTGTGTATGTTGCTATATAAAATTATTTGCTAGATCATCACCAGCCGGATGGAGCCCACTGCTGGACATAGACCTCCCGCATAAAGCGCCATAAGCTACGGTCACGAACCAAGTCGTCAGTCAGTTTGATATTATTTCTTACGTTATTCAGTTAGAACATATTTAGATACAAGTAAACTACAGGTTTTGGAAGGTATGAAGATTACGTGCCGACTAGCGCTTAGTATGAAGTTTTGGTGCCTACTGGAGGCTTGTCCAGCTCACGGCTAGAGTGAAAGCGTCCTGCTGATTGAATATAATTACATTTTACGTGTACTGGCCGTTCGACTTGGATGTTTCAACGATTAAAGGCCCATAAAAAACTTAAACGGCCAAGTAACATAAATCGTAAATATATCAATAAAGCTAAGACTTGGCTTGGCTTTGCTTAGAGATATTACTTTTTATAGAGAAACAAGCAACTCCAAGATACTTGGCTAGTTTTTTTACAAGATATTTTTGGTGGAATTCAGTCTACAGGATGCACTATAGTATAAACAAACAAACATTTGGTATGAAGTCCAACAATTACCTTTCCAATGAGTCATTCGGCTTATATTTATAAAGTTAGTTTATGTGCGCGATTCAAGCAACAACTGTTGATTTAAATCAATAGCAGTTCTATTATTGTAATACCAATAGTTCGGCTTCGGCTAGAATACGAAGTGACTCTGGTTTGAATCGACTCAGGGAGTTCTAGAAACTGTCGAACTTCCTGGGAAAACTGACCCTTAAAAGAAATAAATTGTTATATCTTTGTCGTCTATTTTTATTATCAAAAAGTAATAAACTCTTTAAAATGTTTTGCACTGAAATTTGTTTTTTGTAATTATCCAATTAAACCAGGGGCTAAATTATACACTAAAACCGACCTCGGAAACAGCTGTTATGTCCGTGGTTGACAACTGTATGAAAATCCAATCAGTAGATTTTGAGAATATCGTTTACATACAGACAGACAGCCGTGTGTGCTGTGTGGAGACTCTCGTTTTATACGTAAGATAGATATGAAAAATGTTTATAATCTAAATTGCATTCAATGCATCCAATCTAAAAAATATTATATTTTAATTTAAGGTAACGAATACACACTAATCGGCTTACAGTTCGAACTTAAAATGTAATTAATACCTATTTAAAAATTGTCTTTATAACATTATAAAAAACAAAATTAGCATTTTTTATTTAAAAAAAAAATTACGAGTTCATATTTGTAGCCAAACAATATAAACAATATTTAAAAAAAAAAGATTCTATCAACTATTTATTTATTATTTAGTACTGAGGCTTCTAAAGGAACTACTGAGCTCAAAGTTTTTTTAGGTTATAAAATACGGATCGGCTACCGTGGCCATTTTGAGAGTTCCTAAAAAAAAGTGTCCCTCAGGATACATTTCTGCTAGTGAAGTAAGAGAAACAGCTGGAGAGATGCGTTTCGTGCGGCTTTTGAGTAGCCGGTGACCCCTTAAAAAGGGAAAGGAAAGGAGGAAAACAAGTGTGCATCACAACAATAATACGGATATCTATAGGCATCGGTAGTATTCAAAAGACCGCAATTTTACTGCCCCCTACACTATAATAAGGTAAGTATGTATAAATTATTGAATTATAGAAGTATTAATAATTAATTCAATAATTAAATTATAATTTAATTTAATATAATAATTTAATTTCAATATTCCATCATAATAATTAAGAATAAAGAAAAAAAAAACATTTTTAACAAAAAAAAAATTACGTTAATTTCACTTCATTAACATACGTTGCCGTTATGTTTAGCGCACAATAGCAAACAACTTATGTGGATTATGTTTTCAAAATAATTATGATAAAAATACAGTTTTCTTACGGTCCAAGCAATTATGCAACATAATATGGTTTACTTTCATCGTTTATTGTTTTAACTTTAATCTCTAGGTCACGGATATATCTCGGGCGCACCGTCATAAAGGAATATTTCTACATTCAATCAAAGATTTCATAAATTCAATCGTTTAATTTTAGTCATAATGTATCTACAACCATGCTAAATGTAATAAAGCATTTTGTTTGTTTGAACCCGCTAATGTCTAGAGTTATTAAATCGGATTTGAAAAATGATTCCTGTGTGTAGGCGTCTTTGTCGTCGATTCTTACCGGACATCATTTCTCACGATTGGCTAAGTAGACTGACAACATAGTTACACATATACAGCATAGCATAAACATAGACAACATAGCTCTCAAACCGGCGGTAACATGCAGGTAGTGCCGGCCACTGCTGCATTCCGTTGCAATGCAGTAATGATCGTCCCGCAACGCCAAAACATTGCAAGTGTTCGCTCTTAACAAAGTAATATTTACGTCAACACAACGTTATAGATGCAATTAAGTGAATTTAATAATCCACTAAGCTCGTGAAGAAAATCCACTATTTGAAGAATGATTAGCATAGAGATAACGTATATAGAGAAAGAAAGCCAACCCTAAAACGCGGCCGTCTAAGTCGGAGGAAACAGCAAGTGTAGTTCACTCTCTCCTTTTTTACATTCATTTCTCTCTGCTCAATGCGCATGCGAGATCAGAAACACAAACCTTCCTTCTCTATTAACCGAGATGGCTACTCGCCGTCATTTAATTCCCTTTGGTATCCCTGCACTTTCTTATACTATATTCATGATGACTAGGTCTTGGTACGCGGCAAATCTATCACCTAGCAGTTCCACATATTCTGAAATTGTGTAATAATTAGCATGAACAAAATCCGGGAAATGACCCCTACATCTGAATTGCAATTTTAGTTATTTTAAATTATGATTTTTGTGTGGAAACATTGTTAAATATTTTTCGTTGTCATCAATAAGCTTACAGCATCGCTTCAGATCTATACTAACATTACACAAGAGGTACAGGAATAGAGCTCCTAACTTTGTATTTTTGTAGGCGTAAATCTTCGGAAATACTATTTCAACAATTAGAACTATTCCACTAGTCGACTGGTACAGTATCTTCTGGAACTTCTGGATTTAAACAAGGGCCACATATTTTATAATTTAACAAATGTTAACTTTGGCAACCAACGTAGTGGGCATGCTTCACTACTTACACTACGTACTACGTAGTAGTTAGATAAAAATATAGTAAATATAATTTACCTGAACTAATAAAGGTGAGAATCGTCTAAAGCAGCAGCTAAGGCTGGGTGCACAGGTGGAAGCGGTTAAAATCCTGGAATGAGAATAAAACTTTTGCACTAAAAAAAGAAGCTTGGGCTCGTTTGTAGTGAAATAAATAGTATTTAAAAAATAGGCCCACTTCAGAAACGTAACATCAACTCAAAATTACGAAATTTTCAGGTCGGTGCCAACACTAACACTTAAAGAAGGCACCTGACATTTCCTCAGGCGCTAATCAAATATAAAATTATTTTGCAATTCTTTGGAAGTAATAGGTTATTGAAGTAATAGGTTATTGAAGCAATAGGTTATTGAAGTAATAGGTTATTGAAATAATAGGTTATTGAAGTAATAGGTTATTGAAGTAATAGGTTATTGAAGTAATAGGTTATTGAAGTCAGATACAAAGGACAATTAACCCTGATGATGATCGAATTGCCTCACTATATGTAAGTGTGTAACCTAATCCCATTGATTATAAAATACCAAGATACAAAATCAGCCTCACAAAACCGTCAGTATAGAAGCACAATGCCAATTATGGACACTGCAAACACAAACTTAAAATGATGCGTTTAAGGTTGACTGGTAAAATGTGGTGAAGTTTTGCACAAAACGAATCTGCCTTTTAAAAATAACTTTAATCATACGCATAAGGTCAATGTTAACACACAAAAACCTTTATATACAATCACGCACTCTTTAGAATGACAGTTCAGTATGATATAGTGCATCTTGTATTCTTGTAAATCATTGCCTGATCCCAAATTTTACCGATCACATACATTTATGATCTATTTCCTACGAATGCCTTGAGGTCATGTTACACAATGTACCACCATATACGGCCCATGGTTTATGGTGAAACCGCAGAGTATTGACATGGGGAATAGACTAGCGGTCCATGACCTCTCAAGGTTGCGTGCGTGGTCCGAAGATGACTCGTTATGCATTTAGTAACATATCTAACTGTTGCATAAGATGTTAAGTTTTTATGTATCATTAGTACCAGTCATTTGACTATTTTCTGTTCTTTATTAATCAAATTTCGACTAATAAATAATATATGTATACGGTATATTCGTTCTTTCTTTCACGTCAAAACTCGTCATGGAATTTGAATAAAAATTGGGACAGAATATTTGAAGTAACAGACGAGACAGAAAGTATACGTATTTACTATGTATATTGTATATATTAAGTTATATACCTGATACTGTAGGTACGGTTTCGGTTCAAGCATCGTGCACATCTTAAATAAATCACGTGCATTTGGCGATGGTCGCTTGGTAAAAGAAATCATTGTGAGGAAACTATGTCGTATTGTAAAATTGTTGTTATGAGATTTCAATCAAGATATCTCGCTTACAGGACAAGTTAAAAGCGATGGATATCCTAACGAGTGTCGTGCGGTTTGTGATTAGCCGATGGCCCAGTGTAGATGATGGGTTAAGAGAGGGGACCGCATTTGTATAACCATTGATTGTGCGAATGTTAATGGGCGTTGGTACCCACGGTATGTATATGCAGTTATTGGAATAATTTAATGTTTAATTTACTTTTTATTAAGATAATTCTGAAAAACCCTACGTATAGTTATTTATGTTCTGCGCGCCATTATCGTATTCAGGGATTTAGATATTCTGTCGCTCCTTTTCCATTTTACGCAAGTGAAACTGCGGGCCGTCAAATTATTCAAATTCATCAGAAGACAGGATCGTATATGATGCCAATTTGATAAATACTAAATGTCATCATTGCACACATTCAAGGGTTAGAATGCCGCCGTGTATGAAAGCAGTAATTAGTGTGAAAATCCATAACAAGAGTCTCACCGGTTCAACAGCTCTCTTGGGGCTGCGTGCTGGGAACTCGTGGAACGCAAGTGCTCGGGCACTGAGCTCTAATGAAGGCTTTTTACTACACAAAGGCCATCAAAGATCTCTTTTCATCTCGAATGTTCTATGCTTTCGTTTACATTATTAAAAAAGTGAATAAAATTAAAGCTTGCGCTCACTTATTATGAAATGAATTAGTGTACATTTTTGTCGTATTACTTTTATTCGTTCTGCCGTTAATTGTTTGTTTTGAGTCATGTGTTGTTTATCAAATGTAAAGTTCTAATCAAGTAGAAATAAGTGTATTTTGTGTGTACCGTGTATTGTGGATTGTCATGTGTGTATCATGTGCTATATAATTCAGCAATTTAGCACCGAATAAAGATTTTCTGTGCGTTCTAATCTATGTTGTGTTATCAAAAGATAGTTTTTGTGAGATTATTTCCACATATCTGTAAACTTATCACACCACGAACATTTTTTTTTTTTTGTTGACGCGGGGAAACGCATTTACGCGCCTTTACTGGCCCTGGGTGGGTTCCAGTGGTGTGTGGAGCTTGCGGCACATTATAGTGACGAATACCCACAGAAACCACCATGAGTGCAATCCGTGCCGCCTTTGGTGAGGTGCCCCGGAACAACAAATCAACCAACTCCACAGATAGTGTTGTTTCCCGCACTACAGGATATGGTGGGAGACACCACATTAACCTAGGTCAACATGGTGTCGGAGGGGACTTGTCGAAGTCGAGCATCATCGTCGCGATGCTCGGCAGCGACGAGTCCTACCAGGTGATGGCTTCCTTCTGCGAGACCGTCATGTCCCAGAAGGAAACCGGCGAGCGGGTGAGAGAGAAGGCAGCCGACGCGGCCTCTCCCCGCCGACGACGAATGGGGGTACGGAGGAGGCGCTATCTGCAGCGCCTTCAGTAGTGCCCCTGTGTTCCGTGTCGGGCCGGGATGAGAACCCGGTCCACAACATCAACAAGACACGGCGTCTGGGGACTGGTCATAGAGTAGCCGGACAGTCCCCGAGGAGATGAAGTCTGGTCTTTTCGCCGAGGCCACCCTTACGCTGGAGGGGTCCTGTTGTCTGCAGACCCTCCACTAATAGCGGCTGAAGGCTCCCGTAAGGGTTTAGTTGGTATTGCTACCCAATTGCCGAGTCGAACATAGGTCTGGGACTCTACCCAGGCTCCCAGGTATCATGGGTAAATGCATTCCCCTTCGTCACAAAAAAAAAGAAAGTTTAATATGGTTTCCCCACCATGGCTAGCCCTGTGGTAAGTGTAACGACTTGTGTTATAGATGCTATACAACGGAAATACATTTAATTTGTTTATAAATTTAACAAATTATATAGTTGATGGAGCGTATGGTCACTTCTTGATGGAAACTCATGTTATAATTTAAATAAAAAAAATTGTTTATACTATTTCCTCAAATTTAATAGAATGGAAAATTCTGGAAATAGTATAAATAATATTTTTTTATTTAAGTTATTAGCAAATTATACATATTTATGATCTTTATTACAGAAATACATATAAACATAAATTACCTCCTATGTTCGTATACCGCATCATAATAGATGCTTACAGAACAGGTATAAACAGATACAAGAGACAATTATTGCAGAGGAGGAAGTTATTATTATTACTATCATGATTAAGACGTTGATAATGATATCGAATATCTTGTGTTACATGACGCATCCCTGGTAGTTTAACGTAACATAGTTTTTATAGTATACAAACTTACATGGCATCAGTGGTCTCGCGTTTAGCACTTCGGACTTCCACTTGGGCGGTTCAGATTCGAACACGCCATGTACCAAAGAGTTGTTCTAACTTAGGTAAATTTTCTGAGTATGTACTCTTACTGTGAAGGAAAACAACGTGAGGAAACCCGGATTCGTGTATTTAGAGTTCGAACTAATCTATGATAGGAACTGGTTTCTCTCCTGGGTTGCGGAGATCAGATGGCAGTCGCTCTGTGTAAAAGCTTGCGCCTTCGTCAAATCACCAAAATTAGGTGGAGACCCCGATATCATCTGATATAGCAACGGGGTAAAGCTAGGATGAAGAAGAATATGCAACCTAACAATCACGGCCTTTTGACGACATATCAGCACAATTTTCATGCAGATGCTTTTTTCTCCTAAATTCCTCTCCACCAATGTGCCACGTGCTGCTCGCAAACCACGAGATTATAGCTGTCACTTTACATTATCATATGAGCGGGAAGTACATCCCCGGTAGAGGCCGCACGAACATAAGAACTGCAGACATATGGCACACGTTACTGTAATTCTTCCTTTTAAAACTATATAAAAACAGTATATAAAATACAACATGCAAGAAGACATCGCCATGAGAGGCGATGTCTCCTTGCGTAGAAAAAGTGAAATTATTTTATTTCTCGTGTATCTTTGTAACAGCTGTATTTTATTATTACTAGTCATGCTTGATGGCTTGTCATTATCATTGAAGTCATGATGTTAGACGCTGCTGAGTCGCATAAAATCTATGGCAAGGTGAGTGTTAATTATTACTCCAGATCGTTGTCTTACCACATTGTATATATGTGGATGTGGCTTCTCTCCTACGACACATTCCTAATCTCCAATCCAAAATAGGCATGCATATGTCCTTTCTCCCTCACACCAGCAATTATTAGAGCAAGCCGAATCCAACGGAAAGACTTGTAAGGTCCGATGTATAATGGTAATTTTTTTATCGAGGCGTTAAATACATTAAATCGTAAAGACGTGAAAAGAAATCTCACGCAATTAACTAATAGTGGAACTAATCTGTTAATTACAGAGTGAAGCGATACATAAAGATTCATTCGGTATGCAAGATGGCGGGCGTTCTGAAAATAAATGACTATTCCCCAAATATATCCCCCCCCC
>JAFELO010001068.1:175798-253253 GCA_017140195.1 Eumaeus atala | reverse complement strand
CCCCCAAATAAGATTAAAACAGGTGCGGGGCACACACAATAACCGAATTACATGGAGACATCGTTCCAGGTTGTGCGTTTAGAATTCCAAAATTATTTTTACGGTCCATTAAGTTATGTTAGGGATGAAAATGATATTGAAGTCGATAGAAAAAGTTTAAGATACAGGGCTGGCAATGGTATGCTTTAAAAATCGAATACCTTTTTTATTTAACGTGTTACTGGCACGTGATATTTTAGTTATAAATTTATAACTTAATAACTTAACACTAATTGCCCCTGCTGCTCCTCTCAGCTCTTGCTCATAGGACTAATGGTTGTGTGGCTATTTATAAGTGTCAGTATGAATCTACCAGTACTGATAATATAAAGCTGAAGAATTTGTTTGATTGTTTGAACTTTAGTCTCAGGAATTACTGGGCCAGATTGAAAATTTTGTGTTGAATAGTCCATCTATCGAGGAAGGCTATAGGCTACATACCTTGACGCTATGACTAATAGAACTGGAGTTATGTTGGTGAATCTACGGGGTGATCCTATTTGAGTAATACGAACGAGACTGTTTCATGGTCAAAAGTAGAAGGGATTTATTTCAATGATGATTCAGTTCTTTTCAACATTTTATCTTTTTTTGCAGAAATATGTTATCATCATATTTACAAGCACTGTTCATTTCATTGACATTACAAAACTGATCGTAAGTATTAGCGATGGATACCGAGAAAAGAGTTAACACCAAAACCGCAAAAATAAATCAAATACCTCACCAGAATATTATGCAGTCTACTATTGAAATGTTGCAAAGTCTACGTAATAAATTCTAAGAAGTATATTGTAAAGTAGTTATTGCTACATTGCAGTCCAACAGGGTGTTAAATAGGGTTATAAATTTATAACTTATCTTTGACACTTTTCTACCTTTCCATTCACATAGCTGTAAAGAATGTTAAAAAACATTTATGTTAATACGGTGCAAACGCACAGTCTGATTTAGATGTTATTTTTCAACTTTATTCACATTTATATGAATGGAAAGTTAGAAAAGGGTAAAATATTATTACAATAAACCTATTTTTATGGATTTTATCGCGGTTTATTTAATTTATTAACTAGTTCTGACGTTTCAGAAGCTTTACAGATATCATGGTCACTGTGATAAAATCCGTAAAAATAGTTTTATAATAAGTAACATTCGTGTAAAATTAAGACATCAATAGGTACACGATTATACTGGGTGTTAAAGTTATGCTCATCAGAGTCTTAACGATAACAAGCATTCTTAAAATCCAGAAGTAATTAAAGATAATAAAATTACGATTTCGTCTAGGAATCTGAAATATAGCGTAATATCGTGCAACTGTTTTCTCGATCTGTTAACCGTGTCTACAAAAACTTAATCGTGATAAGTGCTTTGTGCTAAGATATTCATTATGTTTCCGTGTATGATTCGAATAGGTTAACTTAAATTATATAGATTGCTTTATTTACTTGTATAGGTTGATGCATTTATTTGTATATGTTGCTTTAATTACTTGTATATGTTGTTTTATTTACTCATCTTTCTCAATCTTTGTCGATACATTTTCTGCTGTCTCGTGGTCTAGATTGAAATTAAACCTAACAAAATGTATTTATTTCTGACATGTGTATTTTGTACATATGAAAGAAGATATAACACCCCTGACTGCAGAATGTTAATAGATAAATATTAGATAATATAAAACTGGCAATAAGTCCAACCCGGGACAGGAACCCGGGACCTTACGATATATAGTTGAACATGCTTACCTGACTAAAATATACAACTTTCATTTCCATATGTTTCGTTTAAAATCATAAAAAGATTTGTCATTTGAAGTAAAATCTCTGTGTAACTTATTAACTCCTGGTACCAAAGTGTGAGTAACCTTAAGCGTGAGGAAGGTACGCGGCAAAGTTCACTGCTCCCTTGGTTGACAGCGCCAAGCCGAAGTCAACTTTATCACAGCCTATTAAAGTTGCTAATCGGAAAAGTCTTCGGTCAAAAATCCTAGCCTAGTAACATGACTGCGAGTTCTCATAAGGACGTGATTAAAAAATGTTAAAAATATTGAAGTACTTTCATTTTTTGCCAGTAGGCCACGGGGCGAATATTTTATTAGTGAAGTTCGTTTTATAGTATAAGGGTGCAAGCTAACAGCAGCAATCCTTCGATGAATACCTACACCCATAGACATCCACATAATTACTATTTTGCATACTATTTTGCAAATATTATATATTGCACATTTTTTCCGGGTCCTGAAAATCGATGTTGGGATTAAGTTTTATTCTAATCCTAACTGAAGTAGAGGATATGCCGTTTTGTGAGACACGCTGCTGCCAAAACACTTTTTAATTCTCTTTCTCTTATTGTATTATTTCTGATATTATTGTGATTCTCAACAGTAATTAATGTTCGTATAGATTTTTGTGTGTGTAATATTATATGAAGATTCCTTGTATTGTGCAGTGTGTTCTCATAAATAAAGAGTTATTTGTGTATGTATTTTATTTGTTTGAAATATTTATAAAACCATTCCTTTCCTCCAGGGGACGACTCCGCGGTTTCACCCGCGTAGCTCTGGTCCTTTTAGTCTTACCGACGTAGTATAGAGCCTTCCTCGTTAATTGGACTATTCAACATAAATTAATCTTTCAATTCGGGTCAGTAGTTCCAATTTCAAAATTCAAATTACTTTCTATTGGCAGATACAGATCTTCTATTAATCTTATTACAGTTTCTATTCTTACATCCTACCATTTCAATGGTGTACAGTAGTTTCTTATAATTAACCCTTAAATAAAATTTAGTAATAATATATCATTATTAACATATTTCATTTATTCTCTTTTAAATATTCATCCAACCCATAGTAAAGTTTTCTTTTTAAAAGATGAAATAAATGTTTTTTAATTTAAAATTAAATTTATTAGTATACTTTTTAATTTATTCGGTAAATGATTATACATTTTTATTGACATACAATATGATTTTTTACTTAAAAACCTTCTCTTACACAGGAATTACTGTTACGTCTATTAAATCTATCAGTGCGTTCCGATTTCTTTACGAAATTGTTTATATTCTTTTTTTTAAGAAAACACATATTTCAAAAGTGTACGGACAAGGAAGAGTTCTTTAAATATTGGTTTGCAACTGTAAATAAAAGGGGTACCAAAGAGGAATAAACATAGTTCACATTTATATTATTAGTGTGGATAAAAATCATTGTATGTTATTGCAATTTGCCACAGATATAGATTACATCTGTGGAGAAACCTTTGGACAGTATCTGATTGTGTATTGTTATGAACAGCAGGAAAACTCGTTCAGTAGTTTTTAAGTGAAAAAAATATTTTAATACTGCCACATTAACATTAGTATAAGTTGAACGTACAGGTCGCGTTATTTCGGTACTTCAGACAAACATAACCTATATGGCTACCCCGAGGCCGACAGCAACCTCTAAAGTACATAAACAACCTTACTTAAGGTTGTGAGAGTAACAACTGTGGAAAACTAATGAATAATTTATAATACAATAAAAAAAACATTAAAATAATTTAAAATCTCACCAAAACAGTATTTTTTTAATAGAAATAGATATAACTTTATTCAGTAATCCTACACAATTCCAATAAAGGCAAAAACATCTAAATAATGTACAATGAAATAATAAAAAATGAATACATCTTATGAAGAGACAACATCTTAGGAATAGGTATTGCCATGCATAGTGCAGCATAGCACATCCTCCTATGTAACGGAATTGGGCCGGCACGACCGAGGAGGTACCTCTCGCTCACATAATGCCAAAGTAAAGTGACATCTTCAGTGTCGCGTGTCGTGCGGTTTGTGAGTAGCCGTATCGGCATGGTAATTATGAGGATGCTCGTGGGCGTCGGTAGTCGTAAAAACGCACCGATTGCTCGTTTTCCCCCTATTTTATAAAAAAATCAAGTTCATAGCTACGTAGTGATTATAATTTAGGTAATAAATATGTTTCATTTTTCGTAGGCCGAAGAGCTCTTTAAAAGGGAACGCGAAAAAGTTGATTTGTTGATTACAGATAATTAGATGCACATTGTAAGCCTTTTATGTGTTTGAAAATAATGTAATGGAGTATGCGTATGATAATATGCACTGGTATAATACCTCTATATGTATAAGTTTTATTGAATGGTAAACAAAATAATCGTTTATATTTTATATTTTTTCTGCGCTTCATCAAAGTTTACTACATAAGTTCATGCAGCCTAAGAGGGCAATATCACTTAATACATGTGTAATCTTTTCACATTGCCTATGAATAACGCTTGCAGGTACTAATCCATCTGAACAAATTATAGACTAAATCTTAAAGCTTCGGTACAGAGAACGCAGTGCCACATATTCAAGACAAACATTTGCATAGCATACGTGGACTCAGCACCCTTTGAGGACTACCGACGCCCATAGACATAAATGTCACGCACATGCGTCACTCTCCTTTCCTCCTCCCCTCCAATGGCCCACCGGCTACAACGAGGAGTACCTCGCCAGTCGTGTCTCCCCAATTCTGCTACAATGCAGTATTGCCCTACCTCTTATTAAATATTCACACAATATTTTTCGTTACGTTTGTTCGGTAGTATTGTGTTTAGCATATCAAATCACGTTGAATGGATCAATGGAGGTGTAACCTCGCACATGTACAAGGAAACGAAGTTTCCTAGAACTTACTGTTCCTAGAATTTACTGGCCCAAGGCGTCGTCACTCGTATATCCATTAGGAAAGTTTAATTCCTACAACAGCTATAATTCCACACGTGCAATGAATATTATGCATGATAAACGAATAGATATATTGATAATCTTGTGCATGTATCACACGAAAATTGTTTAGATTGCCATACTGTAATTTCTTTTTAATTTACGAGCTAGGTAATTGGTTATCTTAACAAAAAACTCTTAATTTAAGCGTGAGCTAGTTATTAATAATCATTGATCTATAAAAATACGAACTATACGATCGTCCTTGTTGAACTGACGTACATAAGCATCCGTGATGTTACATAAACACATTTTATTGCAAAATTAACCTTACGCGCATAGGTTCAAGTCGTTTCACACGTGAGATTCTATTTGAAAGAAGTGTACAATTTGAACATAACTTTTTCCAATATCAACCTTATGCGCATGATATTAATTCGCTTTTACAAAGTGCATAATTTGACAATTGCACACATTTTATACAGACGGTTTGAGCCCGACAGGGTATCTTAATATTTTTTTCAAATCAATGTTAATAACTAATAATAAATACGATAGTTGGAATATCTTTTATTGCCTTCAATATTTTCCTATAAAGTATAAACTCGAAACGTGACAGTATAGCTGTCGCTTAACGGCGCGGGGGTATCATGAGCAGGATGTACTTTGCCGATTTGGCTGCAATGCAGCAAAAGCACTCTTGCAAAATTGTACATGTCACTCTCCTTCACACAAAAACTACTAAACATGTTAAGATGATATTTGACAAAGATATAGATTACAGTCTGGAATAAAATAGTAATTACTTTTTATCTAGAGTTGAGTGGTGATGAGACATTTTGCGCACGGCTAACTTCCATTATAGTATTAGTTCGTTGATGTGCATGTACGATGCAGGCATCTACTCATTCCAAAACCACCCCAAAAATCATAATCAAGCCATTGTTTATAGCGAATAGAGCAATATAATTAATCAAAACTCACGTCAAAGAACATATAGCAGACATTAAACACCGTTGTGTAAAAAAATCGGCAGTCTGTGAGCACACTGAGGTTGGCCCCTGTCCTTACGTTACATTAGATAAAGCACAAATCCTCGCGAAGGAACACACATTGCGCCCCAGGATGATCCGTGAGGCTATTGAAATTAAGAAACATCCAAATTTCGATAGAGAAGATGGCTGGGTGCTCCCTTCTGCGTAGGACCCAGTTATAATCATAACAAAATCCAAACGTACCACCCCATAGCTGCAATAATCCCTTTCTGCGTTAATCGGGGCTTATTGATTATACAAAACCTTCGGGTACTTCTAATAACGTATGACATCAGTACATTTGTCATCTCAGTCCATCCGAGACCATGGTAGCTGTAAGGCTTCTGAAACGTCGGAATAATATGCCGCGAAAATCCGTAAAGCCTATCAAGCTCTAGCAGGGAACATACATACATTAAAAAATAATACCCAAAATATTACGCTCCCCTTGACGCAGTCGGGTCATAATTTGTTCTGTCTTCGATTATATATTTAAAGCTGGCTCATGGTGCATGACGCATCATAAAAATAAATATTTCAGCATAATGCTATCTATATATTTGTTAAGTAAACGAAATTATTAAAATAAAGTACAACGAATATTTAAACAATTTTATAAAATAATGACATATAAACAACTGGCGACGAAAAATGGCTTTATTATAATTTAAAATTTTGCGAACTTTTGAGATATTGAAAAAATCTCAACATTGCCAAATGTATGCACTAAGATGGCGTGACATTGTTGATAATTAAACAAAAAATTACTCTCAAGCATGTTTGAGCCCGAAAATTTTATTTCTCTCGCCACTACTAAGGCTTTACATTTGAATCGTGAAACCTTAATTTGATTTGAAGTAGGAGACTAACTGAGTTTCAAAAGGAAGAGTGGCATGTTCCAAATTTAAATACGAAAAAATACTATTCGAAAAAATAAATTCCCTTTTTTGCTTCTTATTCGTGTCGTTACACGAGATAATCGAGCAATAACGATGCGATAGTGGGTTCCCACGGGAACTTGCCGGTGGCATAAGAACCCCTACGTTCTAAACATATTTTAATATAACCTAGACACATTTGATCATTTCCATAATAATGCCAAAGCAATATCTTTCCAAACATATTTGTTTAGACCATCAAGTAGTTTTCGTGAAACTTAAATGTGACAAAAAAAAACACGTTTAAAAATTTATGCATTCAAATATTGATATAGAAAAAGACCGTGGTTAAAATGAGCGTCTCAAGACTGTCCATATAAAAGACGTGCCACTGTCAAATTATGCATTTTAGTTTCAATTTTTACGCAATCATCAATCGCGTAAAGGCGCGAAAACTTTTCAAGGAAATGTGTATAAACGTATTTATTTGACAGTTGTAAATTCTATATGAGCGGTTTTGAGACGCTTACTGTATATCTTGGTATTTTCTAAAACTATGTTTCCTAATTTCTAATCTATGATTTAGAATCTATGTTTCCAAGGCAGCAACTACGAAAGCTTAAAAGCACACCTAGATAAAAAAAACGCTAGCGAATTCTTAACGGTGTGTACGGTAATTTGGCCCATATAATATTCGTTGGAATTCTGTAACTTAGCCTACAGTTAGGAGCCAACGTTCTCCAAGTCGGCCGGCGAAATCCGTGTTGAATTAGGGCATTATTTATAGTTGTATGCCAACGCCACCCCCGCGTCAGGTATTCCGACCGTTCCCTACCTTGTGTCCGTCCATTTCTATTGGAAACAAATACAGCGTAGGCGGATAAACGAAAAGTAATTAATAATTTGTAGCAGCGGCAGCTGAAAGGTTCGAGTTACTAAAAGCCCCAGATTCTGTTACATAATACATGATAATTGAAATGGTTTTTTTGAAAGCATGTACTGTAGCAGTTATGTTTTGCTACTTGAATATTTTATAAAAAAGTATATCTGTCATCTTTGACTGTAAGCCTAAATGTTCCCTGTGTTGAAGAAATGTCACTCTTTTTTCTTTTTTCGATTGCCAATAAGAATAAATCCCCGTTCACATGGGAGCTTTATTAACGTGTTACAGAGCATACATTGTGTTCCCATCATCTGTTCACACGACGCCGTTGTTTTACGGCGTTGTGTGAACAGATGATGGATGGATGATGAATGTACGGGCGCTTGGTTTTAACGCTCTTATTACACGCGATAAAAAGCTCTCTCTACCTCTCTCTCTCTCTCTCTCTCGTGCGAATAGGGCCTAAGTAACTACATGTTTGTCTACATTACTCAGGTTTCGATGTCAAGTCAAAAATGTAGTCTTTCGTATATAAATATATCTTAGATTTATTCAATAAAGAAACATTTGTGTGGGACAATCCAATCAACAAAATACTTCACGAACATCTAATAGCATCCGGTAGATCTCGGCTCATCTATGAAGATAGCAACTGTACGTTACATCTCGTATCCTATCAAAACTTATGTGGGACTCCCGTGGGCGTGTGATAAGTTTTGTCATCAGAGTTTAATTAGTTTCACGGTATAAGGCAATCTCTGCAACCTTCAGTAAGAGCAGAGCCGGAGGGATCGATGTAGAAGAAGAAAAGAGCTTAAACTAATAATGGTAATTAGTAAAAGATGTCTGCTTGAGCTCATTACGTTTGTTCTGGAGAGGTAGTGCCACGCTACATTGCAGCGGAATTGGTCCGACACCACCGGGGAGGTACCTCTCGTTCACACGATACTGGTGTAGACTGATCTTCAGTGTCGCGTTTCGAACGGCTTGTGAGTAGCCGGCGGCCCCTTGTGAGCGGAGGAGGAAAGGAGGGCAATGCATCGGTACAGTAAACATGTGGATGTTAATGGGCGTCGGTAGTCGTAAAAAAGAATCGGATCGCTTCTTTACCAGTCTATACTATAAAAGAAACCTAACTACTACACGGTCACATTGTGTATAGATCGCGCTGGAACGTGAAGCCCCTCCCCTTGTCATTTCACCTTCCGCGCTCGCCCCGTTGCGTTAATACGTCGGCGCGCTGTACTAGACTACTTGACGTCATCGACGTCTGGTCTAAAGGTATTGTAAGTTAATTTGAATGTCTACCGTGGAGCAGTCTCTTATTGTTTTATTATGTGCTGATGTGCATCATATGCATCACAATGGGCACGAATAAAGATGCTCTATTACATTCTAATGTTCTGTCTCGCGTTAGAAATTTATTTTGTAAAATAAAAGGGAAACTGACTGATTATCTCGTTATCATCGATAATACCGTTTTTCATATATCAACGCACAGCAGAAGCCACTGTACCTAGAGACTCAAAATTTGGAAGAAGAATCGTCATCATTATCAAATTATTAAATAACTTTTAGAGTAACTTTAAGCATTCTCACGGTATGAATGTTAAAGATGCCGTGACTGACGAACGTGCAGTCAAAAGAGACTAGAAAATAAAGTCCTATTCTAAACTTCGTATTACTAAAGAGTATAAAAGCACGTTCAAATTATAGGTTATCACCCTTGTCTGATGTATTTTTATAATCTACATTGTTTTTGTATACAAAGCAGTGATATTATAATCGTCACGAGAACAACAGACAAACTCACAAAAACATCCTTCACCCCACACCCCACAAACCATCTGTTACACTTAAAAACGACCCCCAAAGTTGCACGTTTCATTTACTCGGGACCGCTCCGCCCGCTCGCTAAACTGGCCGTTAAAGTTATCAAGGGACAGGAAGGCACGCTAAGTAAATTGCTGCCCCTCTATACCATGCGCAGGTGTGCTAATACTCGTTACGTAATTCGCTTAGGTAAACTCTTTCCTAGGTAACCAATTTATGCGTACAAACATTGATGAGTCAACACTCTACTGAGACAGCCGTTTAGGCAGTAATTTTCGTGTCAGCAATTTTCGTACGCCGAAATTGTGTAACAAAAGAAAGTGTTATTGAATTTACATACTCATTCCCTATTATATGTAAAGTAAGGGTTAACATATCTTATGTGATCGTCTCGTTTATCCAATGACACGCAAATTGAGTCCATGAAGTTATGGAATATAATTTATGTTAGGTTAATTAGTATACATTATTATGCACTGTCGGATATTACATAGTTGCTGTGCACATGTCACATATCTAAGCTAATGTTATGAAGAGGGAACATTTCATTGTTTGTTGGTTTGTTTGTTTGCATTGAATGTGGAGAGGAACGGCACACTTAGTGTTATCATCATCTTGCCCATACTTGTGGATCAGATGGACAGTACTCACGAGTATACTGTCTTTTTCTATTCTATTTTAAGTGTCTATCACGTCTGAAGTGTCGATAGGGGATGTGAGAGCAGCTTTCGCAGGGCAATTACGAATATAAACAATTTTCTAACAAATAAACTAATAACTGTTGGCGATACGATTGCATTTCACCAGACTGGAACGTCGGCAGTTCATCAGACTAGCGAGGACTTTAGCGTCTTCTAGTTTAGGGAGACGAAAGGGGGTCAGACCTCCCTCTTTTTATATATTTACCAAATATCATGCCATTTGTGAGTTTCCGGTGGCTCATTTTTTTATAGAATAAGGGGACAAACGAGTAATCAGAGCCTTTTTACGACTACCGACGCCCATGAACATTCACTTATTTAGTATGCCGATGCCTTGCCTCATTTCCCCCACCCGAATGGGCCACCGACTATTCACAAACCGCACGAAACGCGACACTGAAGGTGTCACTTTACGTCGGTAGTATGTGAGCGAGAGGTACCTCCCCGGTCGTGCCGGCCTAATTACGTTGCATAGGAGGATTGTAGTGCCATGCACCATGCATGGCACTCCTCTTCCTAAAAGTATTATGGCTTATTAGAGGGGAGGGGGAAAAAGCGTCTGCATAACAATTACGCCAATGTTCATGGGGTCCGATGGTCATCAAAAGCTGGGACCAATCGTCTACCCCCTTGTACCTACTATAAAAAAATATGGATTTTATTGTTTTACTAAAATCGTTCTCTAGTAACTAACTGTAGTTTTGCGCCGTGTTCTTTTTTTTTTCATTTTCAGACTAAATGTAAAAAAATATCAACTAAATTATGTATCAGAAAATATACGTTTAGTATAAAGAAAATGTCTGGTCAAGCAAGGAAGAAGCCGTCGGAATGATTAACGAGGTTATCCAGGTTATACAGGTCTTTTGACAGTCCCCGTGTGAGATCTCGGCGACAGTAACGTGAGCGTTGACGACGCTGACGCCTCGACAAATAACAAAATTTTGTCACCGAAATAACCGCCGTGTCACCGAAAAAAAAGGCACAACTAACATTTTTGAGAAATTGTGTTAGATATATATTCGGAATCATGAAAAGAAGTCGTCTGCCTGATTTTTTCTTGATTTTTACCTACAAAATTAACACAATTGCACCACATTTTAAGTTTTATTAGAATAAAGGGGCCTTATTGTGAGATGTGACTTTTTAACATGTCTAATTGAAAGAACACAACCGATGTACGTTAAATATTAAAGGCTTATCTGGCAATAGTGCTTATTTTTTACACCAATACCTTAGCAAAAAGTGTAGCAAGAAAAGTCACAATAAGCAGTTATGTCCGTTCTATTTACCCCTACGCCGTAACATTTTACATAAAAAAAAACAGCACATTGACGTTGAACGTCTGTGAAGTATGTGTCTATTTAAATTCCAGTTATTTACAGTGAAAACGCACAGTTGATTAAAAGTGTTTTTTTTAATCTTAACGTTTTAAATTCTTACCCAAAACTTTACATTGAGGAGGCATATTTGGTTATATGTGACTATTAATCGTAATATTGCTCCTTTAATGCATTTTTTTATGTTAAAGTAAAAAAGAATATTGATTATTGAGTATATTCATTAAAATTAGAAATATATTATGACTATCGTAGTATAGATACTAAACAAACACAATTTTTAATATTCACACAATTTCGAAAAAAAAAACCATTTGTAACTTGCTTTTTTAACAAAATTCAAAAAATATTTTAATCTCGATTTTCTCAACATTAGCAAAATGTTAGTGGTGCCCTCACCAATTGCGATCGCAGTATAGTACTAGCGGTGCGTCCAACTTCACCAGCGAATAACGTTTCAATCGGGAATAAAAGGAGCCGGATTTGACCTTAACAATAATAACTTTCTCGAGGATTGTGCTATCCGTTGGTAAGAAAATCGTGACAATCACTTTAGTAAATATTGGTGAAATCGATCACATACAACCTAGAAGACGAAAACGACTACCAATGCCCTCCTTTCGCTCTTCTTCCCAGTGGACCACCGTCTGTCTACTCACAAACCGCACGAAACGCGACAGCATAACTACAGCGGTATCATGTGAGCGGGAGATACCAACCCGGTCGTGCCGGCCCAATGCAGCATGACACTACATATTAATATGATGTGTTTGATTTTTACAGAGAACCTTAGAACTAAAATCGAAATCCTTCCAAAATCACTTTGTCGTCGACGGACGACGGATTCTGCGAGGATTTCGTCTGCACGTCTGAGAAGGAACCCTATAGGGTACCTACTTCCCGGTACCATGAAATTTGGCAAGACGACATATGAGAATTACACATATTTTCGTCTGTGATATTAGACAGATATAAGATAGCCACAACGTACTTTTCGCCTCTTATTTGTTGTTCTTAATCATTCTTAATTTAATATTTAAAACACAGAAAAAATATTTCTGTATAAAGAAACAACAGTTGTCAAAGGTTGCATCTTTGAAATTACCAACATAAATCACGTCGAAAAGCCTACGTTACAAAACTTATAGACACATGGAAATGTATTACAAAACAAGAGTTCTGAATCCAAGCGAAGCGTTACATAGTACAACATAGTAAAGGGTGTCAGCAGTGTATGGGCTTTTGATGACTACCAACGCCACTTCGAGCGTTAGCCGTTAGGCAAATGTGTGTCCTTGCATCCCTACAGTTGGGACACAGCATAGCAGATAGCTGACACGATAGTGTTGTGTGAGCGAGAGGAGAATTCTTGCCGGGCCAATTCAACTCCAATGCATCATGTCACTACCTCTTAATAATCTATATACGATCTTGCACTTTATTATAAAATAAATAAAGTTTGATCTGTTTTATTTCCTTTGTTAAAACATATGTGATATGACTTATAAGTAACATAACTTTAAAAAATGTACTGCATCATCTACCCGACTCGCCTAAGTTTCTTTTAAGTCTTGTCTAATAGATGACGGGCCGGCACGACTGAGGAGATATCTCTTACTCACCTGACACCGCCGCATGATAATAATGCGTAAGTAGTAATAAAAAAAAAGTACCTTCACGCCTGTTAACCCCGGAAAGGTAGGCAGAGGTGTGCCACAACTCGTAAGTCTAGTAGATATACTAGAACACCCACGATTAGCCAAGGTACTGAGGCCCATGACGTCATAGGTGGCAAGTCTATGTCCACTTCGGACAAATTCCAATCCCGGACAATGTAAAAATCTCATCAGAATAATCTGAGAAACATTTAATAACAGCTGCCCAACCTGGCGATCTAACCCAGGACCCCACACGGCCAACGGTCTTAACGGGCGACACCCGCACCGTTAGATCAAAATACTTCCGTTTCACGTCTGTCCCTCTATACAATAAAAATATCACCCTACGGCGGTGTTATGTGAGCGAGAGTTACCCTCCCGGCCGTTCGGGCCTTCAACTCCTACTAAATTGACAGCCCTACAGCTACCTGACGTGATAATCAATATTTACATGGACCTCATTAGGACGTTACCCTTCCTTATCACATTCCTTCCATTAGCTGTCAATTTGATAGCGCCAGTAAATATACTGTGTTAGTTTACTGCTGCTGATAATGTGATTTATTCGTATAGGATGTGTTGGACCTAATTAGTGTTCGGTCTAAGAATAGCTTTACGACGGATTGGCGCTGTGAGCAGCTAGTACTCGCATATATTAAGAAAAACGGGCCAAGAGCGAGTCGGATTGTACACCGAGGGTTCGGTACCGATGGAAGGTACGAGCACTATATCTTTAGAGCTCAGTCCGTCCGTCTCTCGGTCTATAACCTCTGTGAAGACCTTAGTAAATTTCAGCTTAATCCTTCCACGCCATTCCCGAGAAATCGGTCTTTGCAAAAATACAGTAGACAGGACAGACAGATGAACAAAAAAGTAAGTTAGTAAGACCGTCCGTCCACCCGTGACCATGATTGCTGTAAAGCTTCTGAAACGTCGGGCTAGTTAAATAATTAGATAAACCGCGATAAAATCCGTAAAAGTAGTTTTAATGTAATATGTTAGTAAGAGGTAGTGCCATGCTGCGTTGCTGTGGTACTGGGTCGGCACGACATCATAGGAGTGAGAAGTACCTCTCCGGGGTACTCTCACTCTTATGATGTAGGCATAAAGTAACACCTCCACTGTCGCGTTTCGTGCGGTTTGTAAGTAGCCGGTGCCCCATAGGTTGGGAGGTGATAGGAAGGCAACGCATCGGCATAGTAATTATGCTGACGTTATGGCCGTCAGTAAAAAGGCTACGATTACTCGTTTGTCCCAATATACTATAAAAAGACTGATTCCACAAGGGTTCCCTGTTTTCCTGTTCAGACAATGCCTGTTTAAAATTAATATTGTATGTTTTGTTGACACTCGAATAAATAAATTAACTTTATATACAATTTCCACAATTAATTTATTTTTCAATTTACATTTACGACCGGCTTCGGCATCATCAGGTTTTTTTGAACCTTTCTGATGAAATTTACGCGTCTGCTGCAAGTCGCAATACTCAGGTTAAGCAAGCAACAATTGAAGCTCAACGATTTGCATCCAAAATCTGTTGTTAGTTTGTTTCTTAATTCTTTCTTCTTGTAACTGGTGTTGTCACGCGCTAAAACATGACGTAAGGCTACCACATACGTTAAAAGAGTTCAAGGCGAAAGATGGAGCGTAGAAACATGCAGAAATGTTTTCCACTTCTGGAGCAGTCGGGTAAATATAATAATATCAAAGTCAAAAACTTTTGCATAGCATTCACATGTTTGGTGACGGCGCTCGTTTCTATAATGAATAGAACTTTGTCAATGTACGACAGGTGCACGTTCGGTGAGCTCCGCAATAACGCTATAGCCGACTATGAGTCTTCAAAAAAACTAAAGCGAGCAAAATCCATGAGTTGAAAACCATTTATACCGTCTTTGTTACGGTTTTCTTCTTCTACAGCGAATATTCGCCCACTGTTGGACATACGCCTCTCCAATCTTGCTTTTATGTCACCGGACCATCTGGCAGTTGGTCGGCCCGCACTTCTCCTGCCTAAGTGAGGTCTACACTCTAGAACGCGGCTGCTTTTATGTCACCGGACAATCTGGCAGGTGGTCGGCCCGCACTTCTCTTGCCTAACTGAGGTCTCCACTCTAGAACGCGCTTGCTTTATCGGTCGTCGAGTATTCGACGTACGTGGCCAGCCCAAGCCCATTTCAGCTTGACGATTTTTTGACCCACATCAACGACTTTGGTGCGCTGTCTGATGAGCTCGTTTCGAACTCGATCGTGCAGCGCAATGCCCTGCATGGCTCGCTCCATGTTACCCTGCACGACCCTCAGCTCGTGAATCACCCCGGCGGTCAGCGGCCACGTCTCACAAGCGTACGTCATAGCCGTTAGCACACACTGATTAAAAACTTTGGTTTTCAGCGATTGGGGAATCTTTGTTTCCGGGACGAAACTCACCTTACCGAAAGCTGCCCACCCTAATTGTTTTCTTCGTTATGGTTCCCAGGAGTAAAATTAAAAGTGAGGCTAGTAAGGTTCTTCAGTCATATCACGATCACCTAGGCATTAACTGGAGGAACTCAATACACTGGTTCAAATCGAGGTCGAAAGGGCGGCGGTTATCCAACAAGAGAGACCAATAAAGAAGAAGAGAGGGTGTCTTAAGATTTAGCGAGTGTTACTCATTAGTTACAATAAAACATCTCTTACGGATTTTATCGCGGTGTATTTAATTATTTAACTAACCCGACGTTTCAGAAGCTTTACAACAACCAGTCCACCCATGACCATGGTTGCTGTAGAGCTTTTAAAGCTTAAAGAGTTTTCTTCTTGAACTCATTATGTTCACTGCAGCCGAATTGGACCTGCACGACCGGGAGATGACGGGAGGGACTCACATGTCACAGCCGCAAAGTTACAGCTTGGAAGGGAGGAGGGAACGAGGGCAACACACCTGCATGACAACAATGCTGCGGATGTCTATGGGCGTCGGCGGTCGTCAAGGGGCGTCGATGTCTCGCTTGCCCTCTTATGGTATGAGAAATCGGGTGAAAATAACGGAAAACGACTTCTAATACTAGATTAATTTTCTAATTATAATTCCTACGGTACAAGACAGCTATCGAATATATCTTATCTATTAATTGTTTTGATCGAAGCGGTGTAATTAATCATTCCGGATTTATAGTATTAAGCTAATCGCGTGCGAAGACAGTCTCGTAATTAATTTGAGAAGCAATTTGCTGTACAGTGGCAATTCATTTACGGAGAATTTAGACCCGAAGTCTATGGAGTGACACAAACTAATGTGCCGTTTAAGTTAGAATGTTACCAATCCGCACCATCATTATCGGCCTTAATCGGCTCCCCTAAAGTGCGCAAGTTGCGTACCCTAAAGGATGCCAATGAGACCCTATTAATAATGAACAGTAATAGAAAGAAAGTTGAAGTTAAGTGTGTGCGCAGGGATAAAAGAACTCCCTGTTCCCTCATTTTTCTATTCCGATGGGACGGCTATCAGACACGACCGCAGAGCAATCAGGCGCAGGACCGATGGCTTAACGTGCTCTCCGAGACCTTCCTGACTTCGGACTGTTATCACAATAAAATTTTGGTCCGACCCTGGACTCGACCCCAAGACATCACGAATGTGGTTGCACATGATCAC
Organism: Eumaeus atala; assembly: GCA_017140195.1. Classification (NCBI taxonomy): domain Eukaryota; kingdom Metazoa; phylum Arthropoda; class Insecta; order Lepidoptera; family Lycaenidae; genus Eumaeus; species Eumaeus atala. The sequence goes on along the minus strand of JAFELO010001068.1, from coordinate 236,513 downwards.
CAATAGACAACGAGGCAGACAATTTTATAGTTGTATAGGTGCGCAAGTCGACTGGATAGATTTTTGAATTATATCCCAGATATATACTAGGGCTGATTGATAACTGGCCGAAACGACGAACTTAAAATAATAAATATAGGCGAACAAAATTTATTACATTATATTTTATCATCTTTTCGAAAATAGAACGCCAAATTTAAATTTATTCGAACTCATAGAATTTGTGTGAGGGACTGAAACTTTGTCTGTCGTAAATTTTCTCAACAATGGAAATAAACGAAATTCGTGTGGTGATAAGGTTCTGCGTTTTAAGAGGGAAAACAGCAACCCATATCAAGCTAGACAGTGTTTCAGGTCAATACTGCTCCTGCCATTGAATACGATTCACATCTGTGTAACCGATTTAAATGTGGGAGAGAGAGCTGCGAAGACGCAAACAGATCTGGCCGTCCAAATGATGTCACGAATCCGGACATGATCAAAAATATTCAAAAAATAATTTATAACTATCGGCGCTAAAATTTGCGGCAGATAGCAGAGATGGTAAGCACTTCCTCTGAACGCGACTTTAACATTTTGCACCAAAATTAGCGAATGAAAAAGCTTTGCACGCGATGGGTGCCGCGTTTGCTCCCTGATAACCAAAGCAACGTCGAGTGGACGATTCATCGGAGTGTATGGCGCCGTTTAAGCGTGATACTAACGAGTTTTTCCGGCGTTATGTGATAGTAGATGTAACATGGATACATCATTATAATCATCATTTACATTCATCATTATACATAATGATATATATGGAGCGGAAAACCTGCCCCGAAGAAAGCAAAAACGGTTTTGTCGGCCGGCAAAGTGAAGACGACCGTTTCGTGGGATACTCGAGGGGTTATTTTAGTGGATTGTCTGCAAAGAGGGAAGACATTACAATAAAACTACTTTTACGGATTTTATCGCAGTTTATTTAATTATTTATATAGCCCGACGTTTCAGAAGCTTTACAGCAACCATGGTCACGGTTGGCAATGACAATGATCGGTCACAATGACTAACTATAAACTTAAGACATCAATAAGAGGAAAGACAATAAATGATAATGTTACGCAAACTAGATGCAAAAATGTTGTGAAAAAAACCGAAACAAACGGCCTCATTTAGCCAAAAATTAAAAGTATTATTTCACCACAACAACGCACCTGTGCTCTCGTCAAGGGTTGTTGTTGCCAAACTCCATGATTTTCGGTTCACATTGTTACGGCATCCCCCCAATTCTGTCTGGCCCACACTTATCCCCGAAGCACAAGAAATGGTTAGGTGGCGGAAGATTTTCATGAAATGATGAAGTCATTGTTTCAGTAGACGAGTATTTTGAGAGGTTAGTGAAAATATTTTAACACATTGGTGTAACGGCACTGGAGAAGCGCTGGACTAAATGCATCGAGGTAGAAGGAAACTACGTTGAAAAATAAAACTGTTTGAAATAGATTATTAAACTTTTTCTTTGTCGTTTCGGATACTTATCAATCACCCTTCGTACTTAATTAATAAAAAGAAGATACCTCTTTTATGTCATCATGGGCATGGTCTTTAAATAGGCATTTTAAGGCCTGACTTAACTAAAGGGGTTCCTAAACATCCGGCGTGAACACTACAACGATGTCTGCTAAATAATTTGCATATCCTGGCTGCAGTGCATTTCGTACAATACATGACATTAAGTATAACAAAGGATGCCAGCGACCGCCTTGGTTTGCATTCAAAAGTTGATCGTGGAATATAATTTGCACTAATAGAAATAGCAAGCATTATTTAGTGTAAATAGCCTACGATTGTTATTAACTAGCAGCGCAACGCGGTACCTCGATAAATGTAACACTTTCATGAGGTTTACACATTAAATGTTACAGAATTTATTCTGTAACACAATTTATTTTCGATTTAATTTTATAGTATATAAATTAATTATATTCGTTTTAAGAAGTTTCAACAGAAACTTTATATTTTTTTTTTAATCTTTTCAAACGAATTCTACAGTTTTCTATGTATGTGTGCGTACCTGTATCTCGGCGTCGGATCGTTCAATTCGCCGCTGTCGCCTTTTTGTCTAAAGGGAATACGAAATGAAACGGGAAGTGAGGCAAAGATGTGTATCGTGTATATTTGTGCCAATCTACACCTTATTATTGACTGTTATGAACAGGTATTTTTGAAAACAGGCAGAAAAGCGTTACTTTTTTTATAGTAATATCGATAACACTAATTTCGAATCATAGAATAAATATTAACATAAAGTTCGAATCATAGTACAGTTCCGAGTGGGCGGAGCATGCAAGCGAGAGAGCTCAACAAGTCACCTCGTTCACTCCATCAAGCGATGCGTTTAGGGATTAATTGTACAACCGTTGTCACGGAAAATTACATCGTCCGTGACAGTACTTACAGACCAACTTCTTTTTAGAAGAGTATTTTTAAATTATTCCTCTTCATAATCTATATTTGGTTCACCACCGTTCAATGGTTTCTGTGTGAATGAGTAACAAATATACACATAGAAATTTTCCATTTTTATTATTAATAGGAAATAGGAAAGCAGGATTAGGATTAATAAATATATATATAAATAAGTAATCAGCTCCGAGTGCAGGAACTGTCATGTTACGAATGACGTCAGAAAACTTTCGAAAAAGGTTAGTTTCTTTTTATAAAAACAAAGCAACGGAGCATAAACAGTTGTGTCCCTTCCCGATCCACTTATTTCGTCGATATAGGGCTAGCGACAATTGCTTAAAAACAACGATGTAATTGGCCTTTTGATTTAGAAAAAGCTTTGTAAGCGCTTACTGACACAGAAACAGCTTTAAAGTTGTACGAGGGATGAGATATTCGATATTCGTTACAAGCTTACATTGACTACACACATGTTTACTAATGGTACGATTTTAATATTTTTTATAGTAAGGATTTTATAGTATTAAAATCCTATATAATATAAGGGGTGAAGAAACAACAATTAAATCCACATGATTATTAAGCAGACGGGTCGATCCCTCCTGCGCCTCCAATGGAGCACCGAAAACTCACAAATCGCACGAAACGCTACATCATAGCTGTCACTTTGCGGCGGCATCGTGTGAGCGAGAGGTAGCTCCTCAGTCGTGCCGGCCCAATTCAGCTGCTGTGCAGCATGACAAATTCTAGTTTAAATATTGTGTCACAAATAAGAAAATGTATAAATTTCAATCAGAGTTAGTTACAATGTCCGTCTAGTCACAAAAAAATTATAAGACATTGCACAAATATTGACTTTCACGCTAGTCTTCGATATTTGTAACACCTACTTTTATCATTGTTAGTGTATTATTTTATGCAAAATTATTGTCATAATACAGATAAGGTAAATCTTAATTATTCAATGTTGCGACTTTGGTTTTTAGACCTATGGCCTGAGAAAGGCTAAAAATGATAGTAATATGCAAGTGTCATGCTACAATGCAGCGATATTGGCCCGGCGCGACCGCGGGGGTACCTCTCGATCACAATATGATACGGTGCAGCTTGGTATGGGATACGCCGTCATTTCCCGCACCACCCTCTTTTCCCGCAGATGGGAAGAGATGTACCGGGTTGATTGTGGGCGTACCCTATACTAATCATTTTTGGGACCGAAAAGGGGGAACCGGTCTTCCTCCCCACTCTAGTGGGACGGACAATTGAGCTCGTTTAATGTTTGGCTTATCTGAGGAGGCCGGCCTCCTCGCCCCCCTCCCCTCTGAGGAGGGGGTCGATTTGCGCTACAAATCGGCAAAAGCAGTATTCTTATTTATTTATTAGATTTATTAGAGCTCTCTAGAGTCGCGTTAGTTTCCATTATGATGAGTTACATACGTTATACACCTACCTAGGTATCAACAGAAAACGCCTCTTGAGATAATCGGTATAAATTACATAAATACTAATATTTTTGAGTAGCGGTATCTACTGTGTGTACGTACTATTTACGAATATTAATATCAATTATGTAAGTATCTACAATATACATACATATTCTCCTTTGGATAATGTACAGAAGAAGTTAAAACTACAATGATAAAACAGAATGTTCTAAAATCGTTGACTTCTCTCTTTAAAATAACATGTTACATCAGACATCAAAGCTTCAGTTTAATTTTAGATACGTAGGTTCTTGCTTATAAAAAAAAACTAAAAATACCATTCACGGCAGTTATTAAATAAAAATGCTTGTTGGTGTTTCCAGTTACGGAGATCCGGGCATTCGCTTACAACAAAAAATAATAACAAACCATCATCTGACCAAGAACCGGTTCTAAGACCGCGGATGAGAACTTCCATAGATATCATCAATTTATCTAACTTTTTATCGGGCGTTGAAAACGCATTGTTACTTTGATCATGAATTGGTTCATCTCCTACGATGCCATATTATTAATTGTTTATGGACGTTCGAAAATCAAAAAAAGTCAACAAACCTTTGCAAACAACGATTAGTCTGCCGGCACAAACGTTGCAAACTGAACGAAACAAATAACAATATGCGCCTAAAACTGTAATGTGTCTTTATCGTTTTTCTATAATAAAGTGTATTAAAACTGTCTATTATTATAATGTATAGAGTTATTTTCACAAGTTTCACTTAACTTCTTTCACACCGTGTGAATATATTCACTTTTAACTTTTTAATATGTGCGCGAGAAAGACGTAAACACCATACGCTTGCTCGTATTTGACTGAAGGAAGCGCGCCGCGGTGGCGGTCGCGGGGTTAGCGACACGGCAAAATGATTTTCTACTAAACATTAAATAAAACTACCGCAATATAAAAAGTAAGTCATTTTATAGTATAGGGGAAACGAGAGAAACGTCTGGACGATGCATATTGACATTACTGTCATGAAAATGCTTTGCCCTTCTTTCTTCCTCCCCGCTAGTGAGCCACCGCTCATGGATAACATATTTAGTATATTTAAGATTATTTACATATTTAATAGTAAGTAAAATAATAATTTAAACTATTATCTGGTACCTGTGGTTATTGGAAGTAAACGGCAAAGGAAGATATTTTTATGATTCTCTTCCGTACATAAGTACCGAATTTTCGAGTTAATTTTATTATTCGTTATTTGCTAAAAAGAGCTATTACTTACAATAGGAAACTTCTTTTGTAAGAACATTTTTATATAATACTTACTTGTTTTTTTTTTACTCTCTAGTATCAAAAATCTACTAAGTTGGTAGTATTTTCACAACTTACCGGTAAAGTTGTCGTGTACATATCGTGTACGACATGTGTCTCAAGCTCTAGTGTTTTCATTGTTAAAGCCCTTCAATGGGGCCCGAAGCTTTTGGCTTTTTACATCGCTGATTCGCTATACTCGCCCCTGTATAGCGAATATCCGTTGGCACGCATAAATGAAGCTCTCGTTCGTAAGTGTTTAACGAGATTTCCCTGTGACAAAATGCTGTAATAAGGCCTGTTACTTTTCCGGAATCATTGAATGTATAAAGGACGTGACTGAAACACAATCCCTGTACACTTTCTAAGCTGTTGTTGATCTTGTTGCCAGTTGTTCAACAGTACCTTCAATAGTATTTAAAAAATAAAGGTGTTTGTGGACGCTTGTTGGTGGAAAAATAATGTTCTCCACCATTGTTACCCACTGCTGCTATTCCTGTCTACTAGATTGACAAGGGCAACACAATTTAATAGAGGACTAATTACAATAACTGACTCCGTAGTATTTTTATAGCTGGGCTGAACTCTGTCATGATTTTAAAATTAAAAATTCAGTCATTTCGGTCAAGGAGCGTGTCAAATAAAATCTACCTACTCATCTATCTCAATTTTCTGTTTAACATTACCCACTAGAACATCTTGTAAAGAAACTACCCATGACTCGATAGAGATGCTTGTTTTTCTATAAAAAGTAATTATATATCTAACCAAAGCCGAGCCAAGTCTAAGGTTCCTTATTGAGATTTACTTATTAATATAGTTAATATGACTTGTCCGTATCCTTTTATATCAAAGTTAGGTAAAATGGAATGTGATCGTTAACCCGCATCTAGCCAGTGCGTAAGTTTTAGGGGCCCTTCTTGTGTTACGTGTTGTTCCGTGCAACAGTAACTAATAACTAATAATCATAATCTATACCAATATAATGAAACCGAAGACTTTCTTTGTTGGCCTGTTTCAATGCGCTTATCCCTGGAACTCCAGATACCAGTGAAAATTATTTTTGTGTGTGATTGCTACATTATAATTATAACAAAAATATATAATTATGCAACGTTCCTTAGGACCGCACTTATGTAGCTGAAGCCTCGGAGCGCTACTAGTTAGTAAGTTATCACACTATAGCCAACTGTCTAGCACCTTGCTTAGTACCGTAGGGGCTCGTGTTACAACTTACGAGTACTTAGACTACGAAAGTAATTTATTTACAAAAATACCAAGACAGACAGTAAGCGTCTCAGAACAGTCCGTATAAAAGATGATGTAAGATTATTTACTTTTGTATGAAGGAACGATATACAAATAATGACACTACTTCCGCTTGAGAGTTTCCGCCCTATATTTTCTTACGATTCGCCATTGGCCAATCAAAGACCAGCGACCGTCGATTACTTTTTTTACCCTTCCGAGAGTGACGTTGACATATAAAAGTATAATCTAGTTTTATAGTGAATAATAATCGAACACTAAATTCAAGCTGTACTTACACTTTGTAAAAACAAATTAGTAAGGTTGGCTTTGCAAAAGTATATTTAAATTATACACTTCATTCAAATAATATCTGCCTTGTAAAAGCAGCTTATGACTATGCGAGTTAGTAGTGGTGTTAAACTGTCATTTTTTTAATAAAAAAATAATAAAGTTTCATTCAAGGACTCTTTAGAATGACAGTTCAGTGTGTATAAAGACAGTACTTTTGTAGGTACCTTTATATTTTTCTTAATAAATGACGGAAATATATATTTTTATGGAATAGATTGGTAGGCTATGTACACACTAGTTGATACTAATATTTTTGAATATAAATATTATAAATATGAAGCATACGAATTTGTTTATATGTCGGAACGCGCTTATCGGGTACTACTAGTACTATTGGAAGAGTATTTCTCTGTCAGATAATCGAGGAAGATTATAACGCTATGACCTAAAGCACTTGAGTACGCAAGTTATGCGGGTCAAACCGCGAGGCGCTGTAAGTGAATAACAAAACAGTTTTTGCACATTATTTCATCTAAAAAACATGCCAGGCGGGAACACTTCCGTGAACTGCTGCATAACAAAAAAATAATAGAATAAGATTCGAATTTTGAATACAAAAGAACAGAACGAATAATAATTTAATATAACCTATTTTATCCGAACATAGTCTCGTTAAATAGGCTACCGTCACCCATAAACATTCACAAGCAATACATGCTAGTGTAATTGTATGATGTATTTTCCGAGTACGACAATTGCATTGTTTTTAACATGGATATTTAAAACCACCGCGTGTGGTGACTGGTGAGCTGTTGCACTTCATTTTACGCACGTGTTGGTTGGTGAAGCTTTGTTTTGACGTCACCGACCGACGGTGTCGCATGTGTTCTGCACTTTATTACTTTTATTTAGCTGCTTTTGTTGTCTTCTTCCCAAGTCAACTGGCCGGTTATAAATATTTCATAAAAATACAAAAGTAAACTTTGTGTTAAGTATTCCTTTCACATTTAATGTCGTTTATAGTTTGTTGATAATGTTTGCTTTTAATTCTTTATTAAAATCTTTTATTTGTATTTAAACGAAATTATGTTATATTAACTAAATGTGTTGTTATATATAAGCTTTCCTACGAGGACAAGTTTCGACATTAATTATGACGTAAGGAAAATGGACACCCATTAACATCCACGTCGAGGTTACCTTTACAATATATTACCAGCTTTTCCTTGCACCCAATGGACCCACCAGAATATAAAAATACCGACCGAAAAGCGATAAGATAGGCATCACTTCGCTCCGGTATTACTTGAGTGAGAGGTACCTTCTCGGTCGTATCAGCCCAATTGGTCTGCAATGCAGATTTTTCTAATGGTGACGTCGTGACTATCGACAACCATAAACATTGTACAGATGTGGATACAAATATGTTACCCTCCCAGATAGGAGCAAACAAGGAATCAGAGCATTCTGCCGACAACCAACGCCCCTAGACTTTCATATTATTCTCATGCAGATGCATTGCCCTCCTTCGCTCCAAAGGGTCACCGGGTACTCACAAACCGATACGCGAGAGCACAACTGTCTCTTTACGGCGGTGTCATGTAATCGAATAATTTTACCTAATTTTAGACGATAGAGAGACGTAATTTTACCTCGTGGAGTTTGAGCGGAATTCATCCAATGGCTCACCGGAAACTCGTAAACCGCAATAAATATAATGCGACGGCTTAGCTATCACTTTGCGGAGTGGCACTACCTCTTACTAGATGGATGCGTTGCTGTCCTTTACACCCTATATCCGAATTCAACTCCATCCGCCACTGAGCTGGCGACATGTCACAAGACGAGATTCGCGCCGACCTGATATCACTTGTACTACTTTGCACTTGTCAGAAGGTGATGGGGAGCCCCCCCCCCCTTCGCCGGTACTCCGATGTCCGTATTGGGCTTCCCTTCGCTTCCACAGCATTTTTCATAGAATAGGGGGACAAACGAGCTGTCGTGCCGGCCCAATTCCGTTGCACAGGAGGATTTAGTGTCTTGCACCATGCATGGCACTACCTCCTCCTATGCAGGTAGTGCCATACCTCGTTCTATATTTCCTATTCCATAAGTTCAGGTCCAAAAAAAAAAACTATACCGCTGTATCCCTTGTCACTCGCGTCATCAACATGAATCTAGCAACACCTCATACCTTACAATCCGTTCAGATGTAGCAGATAACACGGACGGACGGGTGTAGAAGCTTCTGCCATTTTGCATTGCTGGCTAATTGGGCCGGCACATGACATCGCCGCAGTGCCAGCGTTGCTGTCGCGTCTCTTCCAGTTTCCTGTGGCCCCGGAGAGGACGGTAGGAGGGCAACACGTCCTAACATTATGTGGATATAGATGCCGGTATCGACTTAATTTTTCCTCTCGTGCTACATAAAACATACATACACTGGAATTCCATTGCCTCTGACGCAGTTGGGTAAGATCAATAAGCATGACAATGTTATCTGTTATCAGGTGCTCGGCTATCGGCTGGTGTTATCGGCAGTGCACAAATAGGTCACAGCCCAATCCACATTGCATTGGTGCTGGCTACTCGTGTCAGAACTCAGAACGAGATTGCATGGATGATATGACATTGTACGTCGATGGTATTGACATGAAAGAAGAATCTTACAGTAGCCGGATATATTCACATGAATGTGGCATGTTACCTTTAGTGTGCAGACTATCTATACTAGAAATACAAAGCCGAAAAGTCTGTTGGATTGTTTGAACGCGTCAGACTCGGCAACTGCGTACCCGAATTGAAATGTTCTTTTTGTGTTGAATAGCCCAGTTATCGAGGATCGTTTGAGGCTTATATAGTAGGTAATATATAAAAGCAAAATTACACTCACGCGTCACGAATTCTCAGAAACTACTAGTGCTGGTAGTATCAAATCTGGATAAGCATTTTCAGGAAATATCGAGTAGGTGCTCATTAAGACGGGATTTTACGAAACTTGATATCAGGGTTCACGCTACCTACTATCAGGGTTTTTTTTCGTAGTAATGCCCTGGTGTAACCGCGGGGCACAGCTAGTGTTACATGTAAATGTAAAATTTTCATGTTTTTCTGTACATATTTGGATAAAACTTGGCACAGTTCACATCTGTGAAAAGTCTGGAACAACGTAATATTAATCAATACAATTAATGCTTCTCTCGCAATGATTTAGAAGGTATACCAAGGTATACAGCGAGCGTCTCAAACCTGTGCATATAAAAGATGTGCCGCTGTCAAATTATACACCTCACGTCCCTTCCCATCCGCGGGAGAAGAGGGGGGTCTGTCCACCTATTGTCTCCCTAAACCTGAAGACACAAAAGACAGTCGAACTGTTGAGGCTGGACAAGCGCCGTCAACCAGTAGTTGGTCCCTCCGAAAAAAAAATATACACTTTACAAAAACAACTTGAAGGTTGACTTTTCAGTCTTTTAAATTTGATTTGAATTGTAAAAACGACTTAAATTCCACACTTGTTAGGTTGTTATTGTAAAGAATACGTTTATGTATTATCACGGACGCTTTACAATGAGAGTTCATTGTTAAATCGTAAAATACATCTTGGGATTGATCGAAGGATTGGAGCACAATTAGTCTCCGTATAAACTGCAGGACACGACGAGCGGTGACTTAAAATCGTTCAGCATCACACAATGGCTCATAGTTTTCCTTTAATGGCCGTGCCACGTCGTATGTGACGAAAGTGTATTGTGACCAAAGTTAATCATTGATTGTGTCATTATTAGAACACTCTCAGAGTATTATCCTTGTGGCTAGCCTTCATAAAGGAATAAAAACTATAAACACACACACATTTATATCAGGAGGACACAGATGGATCAAATAGTCTGGGTGTTTTACGACATTGTGAAATAGTGATAGTTTTGACTATCTACGACCAGTTTCAATCCTACCCAGAGCTCTGAAAATCTGACGTAACAAACTCGGTAGAATTTGCGGAGACTATTGAAGACATACTGTATTAAATTAGGTAAAAATTCTCTTGATTCTTACACTGTAATAACAAAAATCCTGCACCACACTAAACCTATTTAACTTTCTAATTTTTTTATCTGAAACGTTTTGAATGTTTCCTGGGATCCTACTGTAAGGGAAATGTTTATTCCTTAAAATTAATTAATTACTCTGCTCATTCTAATCACAGGTGTATCAAGTTTGTGTTTACAATTAATAATTATATTCGTAATATTTCTGTTAATACTAGGTATAGGCTTTTTTACTTGCATACATTATACGTACAGTATATGTACAGAAAGTATTTATATCCGGTAGCTATTTGTTTCTTATTGACGGTTGGCGTCCAGCTTGAATGACGAATAGTTCGCTTACACAACATGTTTTCCATATATCAGAAACAAATAATTATTTTACCCTATCTACCAAAAAGGACGACATTTTTTTTAAATAATAAGGGTGCAAACGAGAAATCGGAGCCTTTTTAGGACTACCGATGACCATGAACATCCACATAATACCATACCGATGAGTTGCCCTCCAAGCCCCCCCCCTAAGTGGGCCACCGCCTACTCACAAACAGCACGTAACGCGACAACGAACATGCACTTCACGGCGGAATTATGCAAGCGAGAAGTACCTCCCCGGTCGTGCCGGACCAAATACGTTGCATATTATGATGTAGGGTCATGCATTATGCATGGCAATACCTCTTCATATCATCTTCCTAAAATTATTATAGTGTGATGGTCTTCACCTGGCATTGACCATCGAAAGGGCGATTGTGGGGTCACAGCGAGTAGTTATAGATTCCTCTGGAATGAATTTTCCAAGTCATCAGCAGCCAGAAGACAGCCACTGGTTGAATTAGGCCATTCACCAAGTGCTCCATTGAAATTCGTGAGATTTGCTGTTTGTGCATTTGTCGTGGCCTAAAGCGTAAAGTCCAGACACTAGACAATATACATAGTTTGCATTAGTGTCGGCAAGGAACGTACATACGATGGACAAATACCACCTTCCTTCTAACACAGTCGGTAAAAAAATCCCAATGTGTAAGAAGTAAACTAAGAAAAAAGTTTCTATCAGAAATTTGAACTGCGGCTTATGACCATTAAATGTACTTCAAGCGAGTATTGATAGAATTAGATTTGTATTTTTTTGTATAGTATTTCGGAGCAAACGAGAAATCGGACGCTTGTTACGACTCCCATGACCATCCACATGATCATTATGTCGATGTGTTGCCCTTCTTTCCTCCAATGGGCCACCGGCTAGTCGCACACCGTACGAAAAATGCGCCGGTGTCTTGTAAGCGGGAGGTACTTCCCCGGTCGTGCCGGCCAAGTCACGCTTCAACGCACCATGGCACTATCTCTTAGTAAAACTTTGACAGCGTGTCAATTACTACCCTTAGAAGGCCTATTTTATTATCTCGTTCAGGAATAGTCTTGTAGGTGCATTGAAGTTTGTAACCATGTACGCGTTGGGTGTGACAGTAACTTCTAATTGCATAACTTGGTGCTCCCAGCGAGGTGTGGCACGATTTATTGATGAGGAAAACGAGTGCATCTGTCAGCCAGGTATGGCCAGCGTTGCACACGAAGGGAATGTCGTATTTATGTAATAGCCAAGCTTTCGCGCGCTTATCTATGTGTATTTTAGAGAAGCACAACAAAATCTACCAAAGGATATGGATTGATTTCAGGACTGTTATTTATGATAGTTTTATACCATTTAAATGAATGACTTCCTTGGCATAAATTCTACGTGAATTAAACCGGGGGGCACAGCCAGCCTGTATATATAAAAGCGAAGTACAACTCACTGATAAATCACGAAGTCTCAGAAACTATCACACCTACAAACTTGAAATTTGGCAGAAAGGTTCCTTTTAGGGTGCAGTTGGACGAGTTTTACGAAACTCCAATGGTGCGTATTTAAGGGAGGTGTACGCAGGTGCAACCGCGTGGCAATACTAGTGTAATATAAAATTGATATGGATATTGGACTCTTACTACGGAGGCTTTAGCTAATTTATCTATCGTAAAAGTATTGCGACAACGCAACCTTTGCTTGATTTTGTTTTGGAACAAATGTGCAATATATTTTGGTCACAACTGACGCCCAAAAATATACGCAAAACCTTGGTTACGTAGATCTATGCATCGCCCTCATTCTCTAATCCCGAGTGGGTCATAGGAAATTTGAGGGCGGTATTATGTAAGCGAAAGGGAATAACCCGGAATATATAACCCTACAAGACGCTTATTAGTTCAACAATGATTTCCCTAACAAGAATTCTACGTTACACAATATGGGAACGTATTGCTAGCATTGGTACACTGGGAAAAGGAATAAAGCAAAGCTGGTTCTTCCTGAATGTCCTTAATACTGACATGTCACAAAATATAATTATTGTGGCATGTTTTTAAATAACACTAATGAATGTAGTCAGTAGTTGAGTAACACTAATGAGTAGTCGCTAAATTCAATAGTGAACTTGTAAAATGTCATGATGAGACAGTCAGTTAAAAAGTTATCAACATCAAAGTTGTAATATAATAAAAAAACTAGCCAAATGCAAGCCAGACTTGAATACCAAGGGTGCCGTAATTGTGGTAGGACCAAACATAATATTTTATAATCGTTCTCATACTTAGGTCACTTTAGACGGGTTTAGGCAGACGCCCGCCTGTAAGTACCTAAATCACTACCCATTGTGTATGAACAAACTGCGAATATAAGTTTTATTATTATACAATATATAAAAGAATTAAGAGTAAGTTTAAAATAAACCAACTTCAAATACATGTCGAATATGATTGTGAGTTTCGTGCAAGCTACGGGTATTTTGTTTTGTGGTTAAAATACCTATTTTTTTACATAAAATTCCTTGAACAGCGAGAATTTTTAATTCGGACAATTCTATCTTCGTATATTTCGAGATCTTCGTAAGATGTAAGTTGTATGTAGGTGTTGTGGTGTAACATTGCCGTTTCATGCCGACATCAAAACCAGCCCAAATTACACAATAAATGCGACATTGAACTTTTGGATAGCATTCAAATATGGCAATTGATGTGTTAGTCTATTAATGTTAAAAATACGATACGAAACAAACCTACGTTTTGTGTCCCACAACTAAGACGGGGATTCACTATACAGACATGCACATGGGCAAGTATGTAGACATTTTTTTTGTTGACGCATTCCTTTCCTTCACCGGCCCTGGGCAGGGTTCAATGGTGTGTGGAACTCGCGGCACATGATAGTGCCGAATACCCACAAAAACCACCGCGAATGCCATCAGTGCCGATCTTGGTGAGGCGCCCCGGAACAACAATCATCAGGGCACCTCGACGGCTAGTCAGCCTCCTAAGGGACCAACTCCACCTCCACAGATGGGGTTGCCCAGCACTACAGGACAACCCCACCGACTTTGGGACAGAGCTATGGGGTGAGGTTCCCATCCTCGCCCCTTGCCCCGTGCGCAAAATCGCCACCTCATGTTGCTCTTAGGTTTCCTCTTTTAAGAGGGGTACCGAAAGCCATTCCTCCTCTTATTTTTCAAGCCCCCTCTTTTTATAATAGGGGTGCAAATATCCCCCTCGGTTCGATTGGCTTCGCCTGGGTTTACCCCTGGCTACTAAGCCCCACCGCCACGACAAGGCTTGAACCATGGTGGGGAAGTATGTAGACATACCCAGGGGGATTTAGTTACTATAGTCTGTTCAATGTCCTTCATTCCTACTAAGTCCTACTTCCGATGTGGGCAACCTGGCAAACACACACTTGACGCATGTCTGCACCTGATCTGTTGGGCTTGTCCACGGACTTGCTCACGGGAGTGTCCGTCTAGTGAAGTCACCGCTAAAATATATTACAGGGGTATTGCAGTCATAACAGCCTGTGAAATTGCGATTGTTCTTATTCGGTTAGTTTGTGCTCCGATTTTAAAATAAAGTAGGTAAAACTCGGCATTATTTACCTGCAATGTTTGTATTTTGCATGAGTAGTAGAATTCATGACCATCTCGAAGTCTATCAAATATTACATATATGGATAAATATCCTTAGCAACCAAAGGGTTACGCATAGCGCATAGGAGCTGAGCTGAACTGGGCTGGGCTGGCACAATCGGCGAAACATGTCTCGCTAATGTGATAAACCGCTGCAGACCTATGCCGTCGCAAATCATGCGGTTCGTGAGTAATTAGTGGCCCATTGGAGGGGAGTAGGAAAGGATGGCTATCCATCTGCACGATAGTAATAATGGAGATGTTTATGGGAATCTGTTGTCGTCAAAAGGCTCCATTTTCTCGTTTGTTAAAAAAAACGTACGTACGACCTTTTAACAACCAAATCTTTTATATTGACTCGGCCCCGAAGAACTATACGCGTACTCTTTAACACAATGTCGCGTACGTGCCACTGGAGCACACGTATCACTAATCTGACAACACTGCCAGGGCAGGTTCAGGGACTGTGCAATGTATGCGTGTTTATTTTAGTCTTTCAAGCTGGATACCTAGCACTTACTAGAAGTCAACGCTCGTAATTTGTGTCACAATATTTATTATATCATAAACTACAAGGTTGTTTGCTTTCAGAATGCGTAAACAATACGCGATTCGGCGGTCGACCTACATACACCTCGCCGATATCTAATAGAGAAAGTGATGTATGGTTTAAGCAATGATTATGTAAGAGATATGAGTTCAAATGAAGGATGCTATAGATAGACCGAATGTTACATGCGTTAGGGCAATATCACACGCCGTTGCGGTGTCGCTGCGACATGCTACATTCTTGCTTGCATGTTAAATTCTATAACGTTATTTACGTCTTGTAGATATATGCTTTACGATTATAACTTTTCCATTTGGGAATTAAAATAAGGAACAAAACCTTTTAGACATATTCTCAGGCCAAAATAATTTATGTGTTTCTGTATTGTTATTTATTCGCTTTCGTCGTGATACGTCTTTTACGATTTACACCGTACTGCATAAGCGCCGCGAGGCGGTATACCTGCAGTCCGCCATTTCGTTTTTCGCGGAAGGATAATTGCTCATGCATAAAAAGATTTTTCTCCCTCACGACATCTTTTATACATGCGAGTAAAATTCTCTCATAGATCTTGGTTGTGGGCTCGATTCGGGGCTTAACCGGCTAGTAGGTACCGATCACCGTGGCTACTTTCCATGAGTCTGGAAATGCGCAATTTACCAGTATGGCGTCGAAAATGCACACTGGGAGGTTAATAAGAGCGGGCGGTAGGTTCTTTAGAACTTTATTTATTATACCACCTGGACCCGGGACCTGTATTCTACAACGGCTTTGGTTGAGGTATCTGACGTCATCAGGGCTCATTGGTCATATAGGGTCACCTTCTAGAGGTAGAGAAATGCGGTGCTCTACTTCCCTATTGACCTCATCTATATTTGAGGGAACTATTTCGAAAGTACTCGGAGTGCACTGAGCCTTTGTTCTGCTTTTTCGTAATCTTCTATTACAGGGAGACAATCCAACCGGGTAAGGGAGCATAGCTTGCCATTTCTCTGTTTTCAGAGCCCGCGCAATAGGCCAGTAGGTTGTGTGCGAGGGAGAAATATGGCTTAGTAATTGCTCCCATCTTTTTTGACGGTAGCGTTTACTTGAGATTTCACCTCTGGTTCGAGGTGTCGTAAGGTCATACGATAGTCTTCCATGGGGTATTTACAATAGTGGCGACTCGCACGGTTTTTTGCACGGATTAGCTCTTTTATATCGACCAGGGGATCCCAGTGGATCCCATAACAGCGACACGATCTTTATCGAGGAACCTAGCGAGTGTATTGCCGTTGACATTATAGACAGGAAATCACACCAGTTGGAGTGTCGGCTGTTTAAGCCACCGCAATGGGGATGGACCTATTAGCGTTTTAAAGTCGCTATGACGAATGGTTTTGTTGTCCGGTTGGTCGGCCGAAACTATAGTGACGGATTGATGACCTGTTGAGCTTTAAGAGGAATATCTCTAAGTTTGCAAATATAACACAGTGAAACTCACAAGGTATCAAATCTAAATTGTTCGATTTCGATTTCGTGCCTATATAGACTACTTCTAATATGTATATTTTCATGGGTATGTAATTATAAATGAAAACACCTATTACAATGTTATCGGAAACAATTTCTTTACACATTGTACAATATGTTATTATGTATTAATGTACTAATGATTGTAAAATATATACTTAGGTTATGATGGGACCGACATGCCATTGTAGTTAAAGTCCTTAAATTAATTGAGAATAAAAAAAACATTCGTATAAACTTAAGAAATCACTTTTTGTAATAATTTATTACATTTAAGTATGTACCTATATCTTAGTTATAAATTTTCTCAAGTTACCCAAAGATGCAGTGAGAGGGATTACCTACAAGTATAATGAATGTGAGAGCATGTAAAACCCTGCGGCGCGATACCGCAGTGTGGACACGCTCTTACATAACGAAGTTTATTGAATTAGAACAGTTTAGCAATATCGCATAAACGCAGGCGCTTTATCATTGTAATGTTAAAAAGTCCAGACAATGTTTTGCAAACAACAGTTTGTCGATACTTGAGATAAAATAAATAAGTAAGAATGTATACAAATATGTTAAACTAGCTGTCCGCGGCTTCGCACGGATATTTCACGAAATATGGCAAAAGTTCATTGGTTTACAAAATATAATAATATCTAGGAAGTTAAGAGGTAGTGCTATGCATAGTACATAATACTACACCCTCCTGTGCAACGGAATTGGGCCGGCACGACCCAGGAGGTACCTCTCGCTCACATGATACCTCCGTAAAGTGACATCCTCAGTGACGCGTTTCGTGCGGTTTGTGAGTATCCGGTGGCCTATTGGGGGGCAGCTACGCGACAGCTAATTGTCAGTAATTTCTGCAGTTATATAATTATTTACTGTGATATTTCTTTCATATTTTGGATACTTTACCGAAGTTTTCATATGATAAGAAAATGTTAATTAGTTATCATCATCGCCGATAATGTAGGATTCTAATGGAAAACGATTTTTTCAAATCAGTCCAGTAGTAGGAAGAGTAGTAAACATACATTCAAAAAAAGTAAGGTTTTCTCTTTATTCCTGATTATGTCCTGAGTTCGAGTCCCGAGTCGGACTGTAGTGTTATCGGGGATTTTCAATTTCTAACCGCAGTCCGAAGTCGGGAAGTTGGCGGTGTGTGGTCGTGCCACGGAGAACACGTTAGGCGGCCGAAACCGAAGAGGAATCAGGCTTAGTACCAAGCCTGATTCCTCTTCGGTTTCGGCCTAAGTCTCCTACGAGAATATTGCATAATGTTCCCTCGAACAGCGAGTGCGCTTGTGCCTGCGCACAGGCTTGTGCTCTATAATATGTACTGCGCATTTGACTACTATCTATTCGTTTAGGACGACAATATATATATGTACAAACACATCCAAACATTCGCATTAATAATTTTATATACTTGCTTAATGATTTATGTACACAAAAACAAAACACATTTGAAATTTACACATAAGAAGAAGCTAGTACATAGGAGCTACTTATCTTATAATGAAATTTCTTCCAGTAGTAGTACTTTTAGTAGATTTACAAGGGAATTTGGTATTTACATATTATATTAAATTTAAATTATAAAGAAAAGATAATCTGTACCTAGACGTAGAAAGCTGTTTCCTTCTTAAGGGTAACATCGGATACATGATAGAGGACTCTCAATCGCACACTCCGGCGGATAAGTCTGCAATTGAGTCAATCTCTCGCTCGAGTACGTATTCAGTATATGCCTTCAAGTGCACGGTAACTCGAATGTGAAAAATGCACAAGAGACATAAGTGACGCAAGGGCGTTAAAGCGTCCTTTTTATCCATTGCGCTGAGCGTGACACACAATTTGATTTCTCTTTTTCTTAATAGGGCCGTATGTACTGTTCCTTTGGGCGTAAACATAAAAAATATACCGTCTTTCAATACCTCTAAACTGAAAAGAAAAAAAAATGTTTGCCATTCCTGCCTGCATTGCAGAAGAGGGGTTCGGTTGTTTCGGCACAAACCAGAAGCTACAAAACGGCTGACTTCTAGGACGGAACATTATTTTACTAGTAGCCATAAAGCGGTGTGTTACTACGGGGCCTCGAGTGGTGCATGCTACTGTTATAAACTTATGTGTTTATCCTTTAGTCAGGATGACATATGGAGGGATGTGTGCCCGTCCTAAGTGGTCTAGGTGACGTGTATTACGTGTGTAACGGCTAGCCCTAACACATCACAGAGGTACACACCCAAGGTGTCCTCAGGTCATGGCCTTCGGGGTGGCACTGGATGTTATATGTGTCTAACACGGGCATCAACTGTCACAGCTGTCATCACAGGGCAGTCTATGTAAATATCTTGACAGATATGCAACCACAGCAAAGGTGCGCCAATTTTTAAAGTCACTTCGATTAAGCAGTCGTCAAGACGCAGCAGGAATCACTTGCCACACGTACTGGGCCATTCTCTGCAGACTTGAGGTCGATAAAGTTTGTAATTATTGCAGTGTAATGGCTTGCCAAGTCTCTTGTATATGACATAGAGATGTAAATATATGACATAGAGATGCCACACCTATGATTTTTAATAATGTGAATAGATTATATTTGTCCGTTATAAAATATTTTTTTCAAAGGTCAGACATAACTTAATCTGCGCCTGTATTTAGTTCGCCTGTGTTTAAATTAAAAAAAACCGGCCAAATGCATATCAAAGTTACACACGGACGGTTTCAGACCTACCGGAGATACGAGCAATGTATATTTATAAAAGTCCGCCCGGCCGTGCGTCCAGACAGACGGACTACAGACTGGTCCTATAAGAGTTTTCTCTTTCGAGGTTCGGAACCCGAAAAGAGTGTTATGACCAACGGAAGGTGTAAAGAGTATTTTTTATCTCACAATATTTTTAGATAAAATAACTAGCTCAGGTGAGTGAATAACTCTTATCACTTATGTGTATGAAAAATACGAGTAGTTAGTGGCCGATTCTCAGCCCTACTGAATATGCATATAAAATTCGGTAGAGCCGTTTCAGAGGAGTAAGGTAATTAAAATTGTGTCACGAGATTTTTATAAATGATATAATAAATAAAATCATTTATTTTCAGACATTAGCATTATTACGAAACAGCTTAAAAACTAATGTTATACACAAGAAGTAAACAGGAGAGACTCCAGACTCCCCACTCAGAAGGCTCATCGAACCTTGAAAACATGGAGTTCTATGAACCTGGCAGGCAAATTCCGTTATACAAATGCATAGGAGGATGCAGTGTCATGCACCATACCTGGCACTACATCGTCCTATGTAGCATAGCCCTACTTTTACAAAATCGCTCTTACAAATTTGCGTCATATTGATGTTGTGTAAGTCGGCAACACTCCCATGTCGTGCCCAATTCGGCTGCGGCGCACAATGACACTGTGACCTCTTAGCATTAATGCACTTACAAAAATAATACAGCGATGAATTTAATGCTATTATTATCAGACGATTAGTTAATTGTGGTACAACACGTCCCTGAGGTTGTCCGTATGTCGGCGCAGGCGCAGGGTGTAATCAGGGGGGGCGTGTCCTCGGTCTCAATGTATTTGGGTGAAGTTTCGGAGGTCACGAGTGTTAACTCCATAACGATATATATATAACTGGTTATCGAAATGCTGTTATACAGCATTTCGATTACCAGTTATATACTGCAGTGTTAATTATTGAAATGTTATGATAAACTTTGCTGACCTTTTAACTGTGTCCCGGTTTAGTGGTAAACATGTTCAAACCAGAGGTTACGAGTTCCAGATCGAGCAAAAAGTGTGATTGGGGTTTTCAATGCCGACTTCTGACTGTTACATAGAATTCAGATTGTTATTGGAAAATAATAGTTCAGACTTCAGAGTCGGAGAGTTAGAGGAATTAAACCCTCTGAGAGCCACGGAGTCCATTAATTTCACTCCGATGATGTCGAATTGCCGTCTCATAGGAGTATCGAAAGGAATAGAGAGTGGGGCCGAGAACGCATTATCTGTCATACTCACTATATCACATATACACAGTATGTGATATACTTGAGCTCTATAATATGTCCCGCGCAGTTGTCTAATCTAAAACAAAGATGGCCGCCATGACCGAAATTCTGCCATGAGGCCATTATTGACGCCCGCCACTATTGGCGTTATGTTTACGACAAATATGTCATCATTATCATTATCAGTATCGTGACCCTGTTAGAGACACGAGTTACTCTGCACTTATATGTCTTGCTTGTAGATATTGGACTAGTCGAGAAGCTCATGGGAAGTTTAAGATCTCTAACATTAGGTCTGTTATCAGACAACTTGTATTACAAATATTTAGGATACCTTGGACAGGTATCTACTAAATATTTGTCTTAACCTCTTGTAATCTTGTATCCACTAAATACCTCTCACATATTACAGGTTCCGCGATTAGGTTTTCCTAGAATTGGGATACGCACAAAGTTAGAAGGGGTTGGGAAGCATTTACATAACAATATTGTCACAAGAATTAGGTAATAAATAAACTTGCATTTGTAAGTTATCATCGTCACATATGTCATCTAAGTCTTTTTTTAAATTGTTACATTGCGTTTATTAATTAAAATATTTTCCATTGTCATAATTGTTCATGCACCGTTGCAGGTATCTAAGATTACGAGCAAATTCTTGGGAGTTGGGATAATGTCAACAACTAGATGTCATCTAGGAGCGGATCCATGGATTTCCTTGACATAAAAGACAGAATCCTCAGGGTTGACAAAAACAGTCAGTCAATTAACTATTTATGTAGATCCGGTAAAGAAATCATAGAGAACATGAGCTACGGTTCACAAATGCTACGTGAACTCTGACAAGGTCAGCGAGAATCAATATTATGTCATGGGTTGACTCACAGGCTCTTAAGTTTTATCTTAACATTAAACAATATTGATAAATCAGTGTAACTGTGTTTAACCTTGATGACCCCATTGATAGGAAATCATAGATGAGGTTGATGCAGATCGGGGTTGTGCCCCTAAGATACGAAGTGTATCTTGAAACTTAACATCAAGTTCTCAATTTGAAACGGCAACGTTTCGTTGGGCTTGATAACACGGCCGGTTTCTTATAAATATCAAGTTTTTATGTTATCTATAGGGACAATGGTTAAAATTTAAAATGGAAGGAGGGAGGATAGCGGCCGCCCGGTATAGCTAACCGCATAATATGAATAGTAATAATATAAAAACCGTAAAAAGCTTTTTTGTAATGAGTGACATTCGCGTCAAGTTAAGCCATAAATATAAAAAATAGGCCAAAATTAGATGCCTATTTACTACACATTCGGTATCAGAATCGAGTACTGAACCCGCGTGAGCTAGTAATAAAGTGAACCCCTATAAGCTGTTTATATTGATGAGTACGTGGGCACTTTACGGAAACTCGATCCCCGCGCCAGCTTGTATTAACATAAGGTAATTACCCCTTGATCACGAAGCCTTCTCTGAACACTGAACAGTGTCAGCGATCGATCTTTAGCTAATATGGGATTAGCAATTACTAGCGAGGTTATTTAGTTACTTTATTTATAAGACATCATTGTATTAAAATGCCTGTTTCACAGATTATTACTGAAGTGAATGAAATTACTGTGGCGTATCTGTCAAGATATTTACATAGTCTATATTGCAGTGACAGCTATGACTGCTAATGCCGTTGCTAGACACATACAATTTATAAGTATATAACCATTAATTATTTACTTCCAATCATTGTAGGGGTGGAGGAAGGGCGCTTATGGGCGTCGGTAAACAAGTGAAGCCGATTGCTCGTATTCTCTCTTGTAATATAAAAAAAAATATAGTCATTTATTAATTTTTCTATTTTTTTTAATACGCGTTGCGTTGCGTTGCCCTCATTCCCCCCCCCCCCTAATGGACCACCGGCTACTCACAAACCACACTAAACGCGACACTAAAGATGTCACTCTACGGCGGTATTATGTGAGCGAGAGGTACCTCCCCGATCGTGCCTTCTCATATGCAGCATGGCACTACCTCTCTACCTTTACTTTTTCGGTGCCAAACTAATAGCTAATTTGGTACGCTTCTATTAGCCCTTGGAGAGTTTGGGTTTTCGATACGTGTGTGAGTTTTCGATTCGAATAGCGTCATCTCGAGAAGTGCCTACTATATTTGCGACACAGAAAGTCGCGAAATTTAGTCGAACCCAATCGAAGATCTAAAATCAGGTCCCTTCCAAAGGCAGTGATGCTTCTGTGCCACAGAACGAGTGTAGTAGGGACAATCTAGTTGTATTTACCATCCAGAATAAATTAGCTATGTATTCCCTTTCTCCTTGTGGGAAAGTGTATGTGTTTCCTTTTGTTATGGCTTTGGAGCTATATCGTGGTGGGACAGCCAAGCTGTCGCGTTTTGAGATAAATCTTATCGTAGTGTCCGTATCTATCTTGCTCCCTAATTACAAAATTAAAAAAATACATTTCTTATAACTCTAAAACACTACATTGGTAACACGAGGAGAAACCTACAAAACCCTTTTCAAAGTCTAGACTCAAGACTATGCACTCTTAGTAACTTGATGCATCGGATTATGAGGACGTGACTGCATCCGACCCTCACTATTATACCGGGAAACACTAGCGACACCACACGTCGCGCTTTATAAAATAAAAACACATTTTATAATTCAATATGATATCAGATTTATATATTTAAGTACAGTGAGCGTCTCATAACTGTCCATATGAAAGATGCACTGTGTAAAAACAACTTAAACTCGTACATATATTTAAGGTTGACTTTTCAAAGTATGTTTAAATTTTGCACATCTCTTATATAGAATATGCATTGAAAAAACTACTTAAAACCATACACGATAGTTTGACATTGCAAAAAATATGTTTCTGTACATCACGGGTGGTTTACTGTAACAGTTGAATGTGATACCGTGTATCTTGTACTTTTGTAAATAAATGTGTGAATGTGGAAGGATGTAGGTACCTACCGGGAAAAGCCAAGACATACCAAGATCAGATTGATCAGATACTGTCTGATGATGGTGTCAATAGACTTCGCAACCGGTGTGTTTGTATAAAGAGAGTTATGAATGAGTACGTAGCAAGGCAGTTACGTAAGGATCGTGGTATGTGGCGCTTCGTTTTCTCTGCCTATCCCATCATGAATCTGGCGTGAAGGTGTGTGTATGTGTTTTTATGAAATAAGTAAATACCAAAACCAAAAGGATATGTAGGTATCTATTGCTTAACATAACTCAAATATATACTAGAAATCTAGAATTTAAAAGGAATCTAAATATTTAAACTTGAAGTAAACTGTTCTTATTGTTCACGAATATTTATTTAAAGTGTCGAACGTTAAATACACTCGGCCTTCTTGGATATTTTTAGCTGCATTACAAATTATAATCATGTCCTACTTCACTTATCTACTTGTACCCTGCTAATTATACTTACTTATAAACTTATCTGTTGCAAAGTTGTATATTATAACTTGTATAGTGCAACGTACGTAGGTTCAGGAGTGGAGGCCGTGTTTAGGAAAACGAAGTGTTGGTCGACCGTTCACCAGATGGGAAGACGATCTCCGTGCAGTAACCAGTCCGGGATGGATGCGAGTAGCAGGAGATCGGTCGTCTTGGCGTTCATTGAGAGAGACCTGTATCAAGCAGTGGACCGATAAGGGCTGATAATGATGATGATGATAGTGCAAAGTCATGCAGAAATGTGTCTCGTTGATTTTTGTTAAAGCATAAAGGAGGTATACAGGCAGTCGGTGCCTTTTGGTGACTACCGACGCCCATATACATCCGCATAAATGTTAACCAGCTGATGAGCTTGGCTTCTGTCTTCCCCTACCTACGAGTTTCTGGAATCTCGCAAATCGCATAAAACGCTGTCCCTTTTTAGCCGTATTATGTTAACAAGATGTACCACTTCCGATTCAACACGAGTGCAAAGCTGGACGGCATTATCTCACTACTTCTTTTAACTCCGATGTTCCTTCGTATTTTGGATCATCTCATTTCCGTCCGAAAAAGACAGGCGAACCTTCCTTCATCGGTTCATCACAATTTCTGAAAGACATCAACGCTCATTACCATACAACAACACCAGAAAAATAATAAAATAAAGTACCTAAATAGTTATAAATATTGGTCACCCTGCAGGCTTACGCTGGCGTGCATATTTAGGTTGTATTTGACACGTGCTGCGGTTTAGGTATTGAGTTGCTCTATCTTTCTTAAATGCTCGACTTGCTTTACAAATATGTATTTGTCTGTTTTCAATTTAGGCCAATGTGAATAGAAGGCTTCAGAAAATTAATAATGAAAATTTTTAGTGGGTCAGCACAAACGTAGTTGGACATGCCACCAGGATGGAAAAAACCCTTTTTGTGAGTTGACCCGAGAGACATCTCCCAGAAGTGTTCCTCCTCGTTCGGGCACAAGGGGGAACCACAGGAATTCGATGACATACAACTGTCACCCGACCAGCGGCTGCTCTAGGTTATTCTACTCGTGGATTAATATTTTGGAAAAAAGGTATCTATTTGGTTACATAATTTGGATGAGAATCGAGAATTGAATACCTCACTGCAGTGATGAGAATGGCTCACCAGTCACCATGTAGGTACTGAGCGTGATGCAGGATGCTGATGCATCCTAAGCGCTTCATCAAAATATAATAGCTATTATTCGGTAACCTGTAAGGGTTATTCGCAATCGAGTCGCGGCTTAATTAATTACCAATTGAAAACTAAATATTTTCAATTAGTGATTAATTACGCTGCGAATCATATGGACCTAACCAGGACTTGAAAATAGTCATATGATTATCTGCAGTTGGAATTTGGCCAAAGTATAGTATTTATAGTGTCAAATCGTGTTCGCTACGGTCAAGGTAACAAAGACAGGCAAACGTTTAGAAAATTGCTCTGAAACACGCACGCCACAATATGGAAACAACTCTTGTCTACAAAGCTGTTTGTATCAGCAATCTTATTGTTTATTAAATGTCTCAGTCCGTAGTTTTTGAGTTCCGTACCTTAAAGGCAAATATGGGACCAGTCATTTGTCTATTTGTACGTCTGTCAGGAAACCTAAAGGGTACTTCCTGGTGGCAGATTAATGAAACAAGAAGTGTGATCTTTCGGTGTTCCTTGGAAAAGTACCTTCACGCCTGTTATCCCCGATGTGGTAGGAAGAGTTGTTCTAGTATATCCACAACACGTAAGTATATCTATTTATACTAGAACACCCACAATTAGCCAAGGGGCTTGCCCATGATGTCACAGGTGGCAAGCCACTTCGTGCACATCCCAATCCCGGACAATGCGTGCTCAGAATAATCTAAGAAATATTTTCAATAACAGTTGCCCGAACTGGGGATTGAACTCAGGACCCTACGCGGTTAACGGTCTTACAGGCGTCACCGTAGTTTAACGTTTTTCACACCCGCCCGTAGATCCGAATTATTGTTATAATATTGGCATCTATAGGCGTATAGTATAGGAAAGGAGGACACTCCTTCACCTCCCGTCTATTGGGCCACCGAATACTGATACACCCATGTAACGCGACAGCATAGCTGTAATTTTGCGGTGGTATCATGTAAGCGAGAGGTACCTCCTAACCAATTCAGCTGCAATGCAGCATGGCGCAACTTCTTAATATATTTTGAGTGTGGCGAGTATTTGGCGGGAAAGGTTTCCCACAAAAATTGAAGTAAATACTTTTATTAACCATCGTTATGACTTATGGTGTCTTGAGAGCACATGACAAACATTATTAAATAAACATAAGTCAAATGTCCAATGGTGCGACCACATCCGGTGGTGTAATCAAGGGAGGTCCAGCTCATCGAGACATGGCAGTGGCATCATGATCGTCAGTAGTCAAAGAACTCGACCACTCATCGGTCAGCGATAAAATAAATTACTTTTGAACACCAGCCAGTCTATAAGTTTAAGTGTAAGAAGCTGAGTTTAGTCTCTGTTTTATCGCTGAGCTCGTTAAAAAAATTTACAGGACGTAGGCAGGTAGGTCGCTACTCGCAGCATCCCTCTGACGAGATGCAATTGCTCTGCAGCTGTTCCCTCTTAACGCCGTTTTAAAAGGTTTCATTAAAAGGAAATTCTTTTGAGGCAATTAACTTTTTCACATTTAGGGTAAGTTCCATGTCTTGTCTTTGAATGTATGGTATAAAAACACCACGTACATATATAACATCTATACAATACAATTTTTTTTAACTGCTCTTTATTGACGCAAGTGTCTATTATAAGAAGAGCTCGCTTTTTCTACCCATCTTGTAAGAGGAGGGGACAAAAGAATAAAAAAATGAGTCCTCGTCCCTTGCCCCGTGCGCAATAAAATTCTATAAAAAAAATAGCGCTTAATAAAAAAAAGTAGGTAGATATGTAGTAGTAAAACGCACGCGTCTGATCCGATCAAATATGGAATCTAGTCGTTTTTTTCACATGTGTGAAGTGTCAAATAAATTATATTTTAAAGATTTACCTTTATATATTCAGTGTATTTTTTAAAGAAATAACAACATATTGATCTATAAAAAAGACGCTTGTAAATCAATGCAATAAACCTATGCAATAAATGTTTATCAACAGTGTAATTATTTGGCACTTTTGATTCCCAGAAGTGAAGTGAGACCATAAAGACAGAGCTCATTAATATTCTAATGAAATCAACCATCGTTAGGTATAGTCATCGCAGCAATAACCGTGATCATTGATTGTATCAGGAATCAATCGAGAGGAATTAATCAAAAGCTGACAGTATGGAATGGGCCGGCCGTCTGTCCATTGTGAAGTTAATTGAAATATCAAACTATATCTGAGCCCCTTTCGTCATGTGTGTTCGCCGTCTTCTAGTCCTTATACAGATTTATATTGCTATATATGCTTATATATGTTATGAACGAACAGTTTCAATACCACCGACGCCTTCTAACACCAACACATCTAAAACTCATGCGGGTGTGTGACTTTTTTCTTTTTAATCTTTATTTAAAGGCATCATAAATATCAAGTCAGCCTTACATGTACTGAAAAAATAATTATAAACTTAATTCTAAATCCCTTATATATAGCGAATGGATAACAAAACTTAAGAATCTGCCGCTATATTCTAATTTAAAATTAGAACTAACAATATTATATATAACAAAGAAATGAATTAAAAAAAAAAAAAAGAAATTCAGCTTTATTACATTTAGTGTCCATCATAAATTCTTGTCAGAGAAATGTGATGTGTACAGGTACAAAATTATTATTGTCTCTAAAGTTTACAATTTTTCAAAGCAATGGAATTTAAACCATCACACATAATTGTTTAAATAGACGTGGATTGCCAGAGCTGCTAAAAATGATCGTCTATACTCTATTTTACGCATCAAGAGTTTTTGCCCCCCCCCCCCAAAGCTCTTGATGCATACTTTATTATTTTCCGGAATCCTGGGCCGCCCAGGCGGGCTGCCCAGGATTATTGCTTGCTGCCTTTTAAGGTAGATCTGGCACTGAAATTATGTGAATTCCACTTAAGGTTATTTTTATTATATTCCTTACACAGTTATAACTTAGCCCTATTCGCATATTTAGGGAACATTACAATAAAATTGTGTAAAATCGTCGAACGCGACATCTGTCATAATTTTATAGAACTCGTATATTAATAGGTCTAGTGTACTCTTTATACTTATTAAAGTTCATAGCAGATGGCGCTTTTCGCATAAATGTGTGAATTGCTAAAACGTTTCTATTATGTAAAATATTAGTACATTTGATAAATTTTGTAATGCAACATAAATCTATTGTTGAACAAATTGTGCATGTGACATTGTAACATATTCTATTTATAAAAATCATTAGCGACACCTTGTGTGCGCACTTAGTACTGCTTGCAAATATTTGTAATATATTAGTATTGCGTGGAAGTCACAGATGTCGCACTACGTAGGAAATGTTTTCATTATAAAATTTAATACGACAGTTGAGATTACTATTCGAAATATTGAATCGGGGTTCAACACACATGTTTACTTTAGTTTCAAATTAAAAGTTATGTCGCGACTGAGTGAGTGAACCCATGAGCTACATATAGTAACTACTTTCAAGGATAATTTTAATAAGTGATAATTATGATGTAGAACAGGTGCATTTTTCTTTCTATAAGTTCAGCCGAAAACGAATATTCTCCTGTCATTTAATAATATTTTTTTTCGGGATAGAGGTATTTGTTTTTTATACCTACAAGCAACGGAGAGAAGCACATAGGGGCCTGAAAGTAATAAAACATGACAATTCCATTAGCGGATATAAATTGTTGTGTAGCTACAATCTATATCTATTTGAGTTCATCAATTGGTTTTACAAATATCTCATTTTCGGCTTAATCGAGACTCAGTCTGGTTTAGCTAAAAATTCAAATAAAGTCTTTTTTAAACTATGATCCCATTAAGAATGAAATGACATCGCATAGTCAGTAGGGCCCCAATTTTTTAATAATGATATCTTTTGCATATCGCACTTTCCGTAGACGCACTTCGATTTTCTTCGTCCCCAAACGATGTTCGCCGACCAGTAGAAGCAATTTTTCTGCGAAAAGGATCTACGCAACATCACTGGCCGTGGGTGGGTCCACAGGCGTGTGCGGCACTCTGTACGTCATAGTGCCGAATACCCGTTAATACTACCACGAGTGCCGCCACTGGTGCGGTGACTTGGAACTGGGAACGGCTAGTCAATCCTCTAAGGGACCGACATCGCCTTCACTGCAGGGTTGCGCCACACCACAGGCCACAGGACAACTCCACCAACTTTGGGACAGTCCAATGGGCTGAGGTTCCCATCGTCGACCTCCTATCCTAAGTGACCTTAGTAATATATCGGCTTCGACCGTGAATAACAGGCGTTATATTATCAAATCATACACTAAAACCATTTACGGAAATCTCTAAGGATAGGTGAAAACTGTATAAAAATCTATTCTGTTGTATTTGAGGAAAGCGATCTTATACAGATAGCACTTGGGGACTTTGTTTATTATAACAACAACTATAATATATATACCATTGAAAACAAAATAAGGTCCACTAAGATTTTTTGATATATCATGAAAATAATAAAGACATCAAGTTGTTTAACTTATGTAACTACAAAATAATGTTACTGATTATAATATAGGCTAAGAATTGCTTAAAATAATGATTATGTATTGTTTTTTTATGTTCATAATAAAATTGGCCATTTTGAATGAAAAACGTGAAAAAAAGAAATCCCCGGAAAAAGTACTGTTCATGTCACCTTTGTTTCTTCTTTTTAATAACGAGTATGTCCTCCTCTCTTAGTAATACACTCCAGAAGCCTCGTATGCATACTCTGGATTTAATTACTCACGCTTTCATCTGGAATCTCCTCCCAAGCATCTTTTAAAGCGTCAATCAGCTGCTGTTGGTTGTAGACCCCTTGCTCATTCTCTCTAACTCTTCAGTTTCAATTGGTCCCACAATTCGATCGGATTTAAATCAGAACTGTTAGCTGGCCATGATAATACCTCAATAAGAGACCCTCCTAGGACAGTTTGGGTTGATCGAGCTGTGAGTGCACGGGCATTATGAAATGATGAGGATGAATCCAGGCCCCACTCGCTGTGTAAATTGGATCACTTGAGGCCTGATGTCGTCCTCGATGTAACGTTCTGTAGTTACGGTACCCGAATTTAAAATGGTGAGCTCGGTTTTACCGCGTAAACTAATCCCACCCCAAACCATTACGTGAGGGCCACCGAAACGGTCAACTTCGTGAATGTAGGACTCCGAAAACCGCTCGCCGCGTCGTCTCCACACTCTAACACGCCGATGCTCATTAAGGAATTTTTATTTTGCACTCCTCTGTTGAAAGCACCTCGCCCAACTGATTAATCCCCCAGTTCAAATGCAGACGGGAGAATCTTAATCGGTTTGCACGTTGAACCCTGCTCAGAGGAATTCGAACTACTCGTCTTTTTAACGTTTGCTGGTCTTCGTGCAATCGATTACTTATAGTTTGATCACTGACACGGGTACCCGTCGTCAGCTGGTGTTGTAACTTACGGGCCGCTACTGTACGACCACGACGAGCACTTAGTTGGATGTACCGATCCTCATGAGTCGTTGTTATGCGAACTCTACCTGAAGCAGGTCTCCTGGTAATATTGCCAGTGTCTTGGAAGGGACTCCATACATTTTGGACAGCTCTTCGAGAAAAACCCAATTGCAAACCCACGTAACGCTGAGAACGTCCTTCTTGAATCATAGTTATGGCTCTGGTTGCTGTAATTGTATCCATGTGCCTTCGTACTGGTAGCATAATTACGCGAGATGATCAATTAATCAAATTAAAATTGAAAAAGTAATACGTTTCTCGTAAAATGATAGAAAAAAGTCAAGAAGACAATCAAAGAAAACCATAAGAATAATATCCAATTATTTTTTTCCTTAAAATGATATCCGATACTTTCGAATTAGGAACACGAACACATAAAATAAATAAGGCATAAAAGAGATCAAACACCAAAGAGTTCGTAATATGAATATAATGTGACTTATCAGGTATACTGGGGATG
The DNA here is from genome assembly GCA_017140195.1 of Eumaeus atala. Lineage (NCBI taxonomy): Eukaryota > Metazoa > Arthropoda > Insecta > Lepidoptera > Lycaenidae > Eumaeus > Eumaeus atala. The sequence goes on along the minus strand of JAFELO010001068.1, from coordinate 205,040 downwards.
CTTTATACACTGGCCGTGTCAATATTTTCCGGGAACACGTCAAGGTTGTGTCTGAAGTCGAGAACTTGTTATCCAAAGTCTCGGAATGGGTCCGACTAAACTTAGTACAATTCAACCGCCATGACACAAGTTTGCACGTTTACCGCTAAAAATCACCCTCCGTCGTGTCTCCTCGTTTTCAGAACACCTACCTATCGACCTCAGCTAGTATGGGAATACTTGGTGTCGACATATCGAGTAACGTTTAGTTCCGCGTTCATTTCGAAAAGAAAGCTAAATTAGCCTCAAAGAAGCTGAGTGTGCCAAATAGGGCGAAGCAGTACTTCAATCTAGAACATCGGCTGCAACTTTATACGGCGCAGGTCCGAGCGCACATGGAATACTGCTCCCACATGTGGGCAGGGGCCCCGCAATATCAGCTCGTTTCATTTGACCGCATACACCATAGAGCGGCTCGAATCGTTGACGACCAAGTTATTTCCGGACAGCTTGATCCTTTGGTCCCACGAAGAGATGTCGGCTCGCTGTGCGTCTTTTATCGCATTTCCTAAGGGGAGTGTTCCAAGGAATTGTTCGGCTTAATACCAGCAGCAGAATTCCATATCCGGACATCGCGACAGAACTCGTAAGTTCCACGCCCATCACTTTGATGTCCGTTAATCCACAACAGTGCGGTTTAAACGCCACGTCTTTCAGCGCACAACTGTAATGTGGAACCAGGTATTTCCGATACTTAAAGGCCGACAACGCGTCTGTAAGACGCCTAGTATTGCAGGTGTCTCTAGGCGGCGGTAGTCAATACCCACCTGCTCGTTTGCCTCCATAAAAAAGAAGGTAATGATATAATGATGTACTGTACTGCACTTGAAACTCACAGCGCTAACGATGACGCCTTAAGATATTAACAGTTTCTTATTCCACATCCATATAATGTATATCCCACGAGTAGGACTCGAACAACATGTTCGCAGTATTTTAGAATCATAGATAGATAAGAAAAGAAATAATAGCAATTTTTCGCGCCATCGGGCACCGGCGCTATCGAGTCTAGGTGAAAGCTTCTCTGCACATTTATCACGCCACGAAATGCGAAAAAAGTTCTCGAGTTCATTGACCCGTGACTTTTCCATTTACAGAATGTTTTCCTATCACATTCTTCTGAAGCTCTTCAGCATTATTGGGCTAGGAGACATCGAGAGTGAGAGACTGAATAACACGCCTGATTGATTATATACTACCTGTTAGCCGCGGCTTCGTCCGTGGTTTTAACCTCTTAAAATAATCTGTCTAGCATCCAAGGGTACCATTGCGTGTTTTTATGCTAAAAGTGTTGTTATCCTACCGATACAGATTAAGAGTCTTGCACAACTTCGTTTCTGGAGGAGGTGACGATACCACAGATAATAATCGACAACTGTTGCCTACGACCACTTTGACCAGACTTTATTTTTAACGCAGGGTAAATGCTTTATGCACCATGCAACCGGGCCCAAGTGGGCTGGAAGCGTGTGCCGGATAGCGCAGTGTCCTGTATCTACTAAAAGCCGCTGCGAGAATCTTCGGCCGCCATGGTGGGGTGTTCCTGATTTGTCAGCAACAGGACAACACTTTGGCCAGTCTGCTAAGGCCATGCGATGCGACGCTGGCATGTGTTTTACACATCCTTTCAGTCCCCTACACTCTATTATACAACTGTATAATAGAGTATAGGGTATATAACCCTACACTACAACTGTTTTTTTCTTGTGGACATTTAAATTTAATTTACTTTAATCTATATTGTCATCTATATTTGTGCCAAATTTCATCAGTAGTTTTTACATGAAAAATAGCAACTTTATATACATATTTGTTTTTATAATAGTAGTATACACCTATTTATGATACGATTAAGTTTGGTTACTGTGGCTTGGGCAGATAACAATTTTTTTTTATTGTTTTATTTTTGACGCGAGCAAACAAATATACGCTCCATTACCGGCCCTGGGTTGGTCCAGTGGTGTGTGGGGTACGCAGTATATCATAGTGCCGAATACCCGATAGAACCTCTGCTAGTGCCATCAGTGCCGCCATTGGTAAGGTGTCCTGGAACTGCGAACCATCAGGGCACCTCGACGGCTAGTCGGTCCCCTAAGGGATCGAAACTCTTCTTATAAGAGGGGTACAAGCAGCGCCTTCTTCTTCCGCTCTTTAGCCGCCTCTGCTTATAAAAAGGGGATCCTAAATGCGCTTCGTCCAAGGCGTCTCAGTTCACTCCCGGCATCCCACCGTGGATCAAGCCTTGTCGTGGCGGTGGGACTCAGTAGCCTGGGGTGATCCGAGACACCTTGGGCGAAGCCAATTGAATCGAGGAGGTGGCGGCTCTTGGTAGCCCTCCTATAAGAAGAGGGGACTAAAGAGCAGGAGAATGTAATTAATAAACAAAAGAAAAAAAAGGAAAAGTAAAAGAAAAGGAGCTCTTCCTTTTATATGAAATAATAATTCGTGCATTGTGACACGAATATGTAGGTCCCCGGCAAAAATAAAAAAAATATTTAACCATGATTTGGGAATGGCATATAGCGTCAGCCATCCCAAATATATCCATCCTCAACCTCGCCAAAAGGAAAAAGAGTGACATTTCTTCAACAAAGAGAACATTAACCCTTACAATTAAAGATGATAGATATACTTTTTTATAAAATATCTAAGTTTCAAAACATTGCTACATCCTTGATGACGTTATAGTATTTAACCCGGTTCCTTCGTGACACAATAGTATTTTAACAGAATTCCTCGGTAACACTATAGTATTTTAACAGAGTTCCTTGATGACACTATAGTATTTTACCAGAATTCCTCGGTAACACTATAGTATTTTAACAGAGTTCCTTGATGACACTATAGTATTTTACCAGAATTCCTCGGTAACACTATAGTATTTTACTAGAGTTCCTTGATGACACTATAGTATTTTACCAGAATTCCTCGGTAACACTATAGTATTTTACCAGAGTTCCTTGATGACACTATAGTATTTTACCAGAATTCCTCGGTAACACTATAGTATTTTACCAGAGTTCCTTGATGACACTATAGTATTTTAAAAGAATTCCTCGGTAACACTATAGTATTTTACCAGAGTTCCTTGATGACACTATAGTATTTTACCAGAATTCCTCGGTAACACTATAGTATTTTACCAGAGTTCTTACCAGAGTTCCTTGATGACACTATAGTATTTTACCAGAATTCCTCGGTAACACTATAGTATTTTACCAGAGTTCCTTGATGACACTATAGTATTTTACCAGATTTCTTTATACCGACACTATATAGTTTAGCAGTACTCCTTGGCGACACTACAGTGTTACATACCTATAAGTATACATATTTGCAGTACATGCCTATGGGTATCTGTTAGGGTTGTTACTAAAAATAATACAGACATAATTTACTAGTTCAATTAATTAAAATTTCACTTTGGATCCAACTACTTGTTTATGCCCTATAGACAGTGAATTAAAAAACAGTCTGTGTGTGCGTGTGTGTGTGTGTGTGTGTGTGTGTGTGTGTGTGTGTGTGTGTGTGTGTGTGTGTGTGTGTGTGTGTGTGTGTGCGCGCGCGTGTGCACGTGTGTGTGTGTGGGTGTGTTGTGTGTGTACGTACATGCGTGTGCGTGCACGTGTGCGTGTCTGTACAGGTATGTGCGTGTGTGTGTGCATGTGAGTGCGTGTGTGTGTGAACTACCAGAATTGAAGTCAAAAGCTCTAACCGCTAGACAGCTGAGGCTCTTCTTGGTCTATTTTACTAAAATTAAATTACATTTGAGTAAACAAGTTAAAGTCTACTTTATATAACATTTAGTAAATCATTACCTGTGCTCTACTTTTTACGTTACGGGTATTACTTAGGCTTTAGGAGCTTTACACTGAGTGTTAAGCTGAGTGTGCTTTCAATTTTAACGCGTCTAACCTTGAGGAAATAAATAATAAAAGTAAGTAAAAAAGATTAGGTTTTAGGCCTAGCAGCTAATTATTATCTTTTATATCGAAGCATGTGTAGGCACGACGCCGACGACGCGATCGCGACTGCAGTAGCTAAGTCCGCCCAAAAGGACACAAACACCACCACACGCACCCGCAGTAAAAAGCCAACAGGGCCAACCAACGGATAGCAGTTTTTAGTGGGTAGTAGCTATCGCTTCACGACATGAGCCCGACACATACTTCGGGCCCCCTAGTTGCGGCTGGGTGGTGCGCAAATGCATTTCTTCCTGCTAAAACCGACCCCATGTACACCACGTCGAACCGGTCTAGGCGTTGAAACGTCACAAAATAACACAGTTATAGCGTATGACTGACAGAATGACAAACCCACACACCGCGCACGAATAAGGGCCCAGGTTTATACATTACATAATATTTACTCCAAGATAACGTAGCGAAGGTTATCTTGGAATAAATATTAACGTGCGCGCGCCGCCCCACTAGCATATGGAGGAGGACCGCCTCGCCCTTTTCGATCCCAAAAATAATCACCATAGGGTACGCCCACAAACAACCAGGTACATCTCTTTCCATCTGCAGGCAAAGAGAGGGTCCGTCCTCCTATCGTCCCCCTAAAGTAGAAGACACAACAGTCTTCGCTAGTCCGAGGAACTGTATGACCTGTAGGGGCGCGGGCAATAGCATCAACAACCAGTGGTAAGGCCATCCGAAGAAAGGTATGTAGCCTTCCTTGATAAATGGGCCACACATTTTTTATAATTCGGACCAGTAGTTGTGTTTTCTGAGATTAACGCGTTTGAACACGAATCAAAAAATTCTTCAGCTTTCGTTATCAGTAGGTAGAGTAGACTGATTACGTAGTTGTTATTTTGATTGTGATTGTTTACATGACTTGTGTTGACTGACAATTTCTTCCGAATAACTATTCCGGCAATAACATCCGGCTGGCGCAGTGGTAACATAGCTCGCATAGGCCGTGCACGCTGCGCCAGTGATGTATTGTTATGTTTCTCTATATAATCTTAAATACTATAGCATCACCCCGTGGTTTCACCCGTGTCACTCCAGTCCTTATTAGTTGTAATGTCACGGTATGGCCTTCTCGATAAGTGGACTATTCGACACAAACATAATTTTTAATTTCGAGCTAGTATTAGCTAGTAGTTCCTGAAGTTCGCGCGCTCAAACAAACAAACAAACTTTCTTCACCTACCCGTAACACAAGCCATTGCGGCACATTGGGCCAACGTAGCATGATAAATACACAGATATTATTATTTTGTAGCAGCCGATTACAGAGACATGTTAACTTTACGTGATTAGAGCTGACAACACCAAAATCCAAAACCAAGATTAGAAAGCTTTCATTTACTTCTCAGACCATAATGAAACCTCTTCCTTCCCGATTCATAATAATAAGACTCTTAATGTATTGTGGAGAGTAGTAAAAATCTGTATTGTGGTGAGAAATAAATTATTATTATTATTAATTATCAATCTTAGGTCTTGGTTGTGTCTTGAACTTATCCAATGAGTCTACTTAGACTTAAGCTTTATTGATTAATAGATTATATTTATTATTCTAATAACAATTATTATTGACGATCTATGACGGACATAACTAAAACCTCACTAAATCGTCGTAGCTTACAATAAAACTACTTTTACAGATTTTATCAAGGTTTATTTAATAATTTATCTTGCTCGACGTTTCAGAAGCTTTACAGCTTCTGAAACGTCGGGCAAGGTAAATAAGGGACGAACTTCTTAGCATTCCATGGATTCACCGTGCGGGTGCCGGGTCCATCGTGCGGCGGAAGGAGTAAACCCCAGGAGCCCCGGGACTTGTGAGTCCGGGTGTAGGTTTAAGAGGCCTCTTTGTGCTGATCATCAACGCTCACCTTCACTACTCAGGTTTACCCCCCCATACCTAACCAAATTTCATAGGAGCCTGCTAATGCAGCTAAATAAACCGCGATAAAATCCGTAAAAGTAGTTTTATTATAATGACTAGCAGTCGCGTAAACTTAGGACATCGGTACAATCGTAGTTTTACTCGTAAATAAATAAATGTCAATCACAAATGACAACCGGTACGAAATTTATTCAAAGCATTCACATAATACCGGCTCCAGAAGGGCGCAGATCCAATATTATTGTAAGAAAAAACCGAACGGCATTCATAATTTTATATGACCTAATGGACCGGACGGCAATATCAATATTGATGTTGAAGAAAAGTTAAATATTTTCACTGCGGAACACGAATCTTTTTAGTGATTGTATGAGGGTACCGCACCTCCTACTGCTACTAACACCACTAGTAAGAGTCCCCTCTCCCCCGGTCCCATTGTGGTCCGGGTTCCCCTATTTATAAATAAAAATTATTTTATATTTTTTCGAGCTCTTTTTGGCCCTAAGCCTGATCCCGTTACCATGTCGCGGTCGACTATTTTATTTTGGGGGATGTTGACGAGTGTGCCATTTTTTACACATAGCGACTGCCATTTGACACACCCAGAAGGAAAACAACTCCCAAACCCAGATTAAGTCGCATTCGAAGAAACAGATCTCGGTTTTCCTATCCATGGCTCTCATGGATAGGAAAACCGATCCTCACCTCAGTATAATACTACAGTTATAAAAGCTCATTGGTACATGGCGGGGTTCGAATCCGGAACACCCGAGTGGAAGTCCGAGGCGCAAACACTAGACCACTGAGGCTCTATATTTCGAAGTGATTACTATCGGACTAATTTACGTTGAGACGGGATAACGTACCACGCAATTTGTAGGACAGCGTGGCTGTTATATTATACTAGCAGCCCCCGGGTGAATCCTGTACTCCACCCCCAAAAAATTCACCCTAAGCGGTCGAATAACATAAAATCCCGCCTACTTAGGCGGGATTTTATGTTATTCGACCACACACACACTTGTGTACCTAAAAAGATTTAGGGCGGAGGACCCCTATGAAAAATTGGGACTCCCACTTGTAGTTTCTGATATCTCGCAATGAGCGAGTACTGACCCGCTCATTGAAAAGAAATGCTCGTAGATAAGATTATTGTCCATACACCACGTATGGACCAGTTGGTCATCTGAAATGCTCACTATTGAACTTATACTTCTACATTATCGATGATAAAGGTTCGGTTTTTAATTTCTAGACACGGAATCCTAAATACGTTTTTAATTTACGTTAAACGGTTGCCGGTGGAAGACGGAAAATAAATGACTTATTTCCCGTACTACAATTTACTTTACGTTTATTGTTTTGTAGATATTTTCAATATGTAAAGTACATATAGAAACAATTGTGAATTATTTTCATTATATGTTTTTATTGTAGCGACGTCGAACAAGCATTAGGATCACCTAATCAACACTTACTATAGTACACTTGCATGTCTGCCTCGTGATCCAGTGGTAGGCATGTTCAAACACAGTCGTGGGGTGCTGGGTTCGAGTCCCGGGCCGCACCAAAGTTTTATTAAGATTTTTCAATTTCTAACAACAGTCCGTCTCAGGAAGCTGTCGGTGCTACGTCCCCGTGCCTCGGAGAGCACGTTAAGACGTCAGTCCCGCGCCGGATCTCTCGAGGGTCGTGACGGATTGCCGTCCCGTCGGAATAGGGGTATGAGGTGACGGGGAGTCCCTGTGGACACACTTGTGCACTATAATATGTGTACAATACTGCGCAGTTGGCTAGTCCCTATAGAGATGGCTACCATGACCGAAATTTTAGGCTATTCGGTGATACCCAAGATAAATCATAGAATGGAAAGGGCGCCAATGAAAATAATTTGTTACGTCTTTGATTTAAGAATTAAACCGTTCATAATATTCGGCCCTCATTGGCTCTACTGATAGTGTACGTAAATAATGGTTTGATTAGATTTAATTTCGCTTGCATCACATTACATATGTGTTACCGATGTATTTCTGCTTGTTCTTTATTGTTTACTTATAAGCATACCTACTACATGGTATAGTTGATCTAGGTTGGAAGTAAACAGAATTCGGCCACTTCAAGCAACTTCAATGAAAGGGATATGTATATGTATATATATATATATATATATATATATATATATACATGTATATATATATAAGCCTATTAGAGAATGTGTGCATAAAATACGGGAGTCACAACCTACAGGCGGCTGTGTTCTAAAAGTTAAAATAAAAAGATCACACGCTCATGTGTTCGAGCGTAGGCTTCATGGCTCCACGGAGAAATTTGAGACAGGCGTTAAAGAAACATTTCATTTGTCCCCCGAGCGGACTGAAACTAGTTGTGATCCCTTTATATGTCACGTTACAGGAATAATGGCTGAATGTGCGTCCGTGAGCGTAACTGCCATTGAGGCGGCTTTCACCTTCCCGCCTTCTCATATTATACGGCTAAATGCTTTTTCCTATTGCAAGACATACGGAAGATTTCTTTTGTCATAAGGCTAAGGAAATGAAAGCAGTTTTTTTTGTTTTGGAAGAGGCAGTGCCATGCATAGTGCAAGACACATGCATCCTCCTAGGCAACGGAATAGGGCCGGCACGACCGGGGAGGTACCTCTTGCTCACATAATACCTCCGTAAAGTGACATCTTCAGTGTCACGTTTCGTGTGGTCTGTGAGTAGTCGGTGGCCCATTGGGAGGGAGGGAGCCGAAGGAGGCAAAGCATCGGCATAGTAATTATGTGGATTTTCATGGGGGTCAGTAGTCGTAAGAAATACTTCGAATTTTCGTTTGCCCCTCTATTCTATAAAAAAAACGTATCAAACTTTAAATCCACTGAAACAATAAATACTTCTGTATCTTTTAGTAATAATAAATTATTATTCTCTATAATAAGCTCTGTACTGATAGAATGGATTCCTGTGAAAATGTTAGAATAGATACACATTTACTGAAAGAATAGATATCTATTTACTGAAAGAGTAGATGCCTATGTACTGATAGGTCCTACGCAATAACTGTTTTTGCGTGTTCTGATTTCATTATCAGTTATCTAATTCTCTATTCAGAAAAGTAACACTTTGTTGCTATAAAATTTTTGTAAGATTTACGCGATTACGCGATTATGAGATTATGCTTGCATATATGTGACTTTTGCTGTCGCGTGGGGTTTTTCCTTCGTGTGAGAACTTAAATCTATTTATTATCTTCATGTCTTGATAGATTTATTTAGTGACACCTTATTATATAATGAGAAAAAGACACAAAAATACAATGATTATTTTGAAGCTAGTTTTAGCAATTGCAGGCGAGTTGAGCCGACACGACCTGGGAGGTATCTCTCGCGTCGTGCCGATTGTGAATCGTTCGCGGCGCATTGGAGCGGAGGACGAAAGGAGAGCATCGCGTCTACATGACAATTTAGACATGGGGGTTGGTAGTTGACAAAAGGCTCAGTTAAATTTTTTCGTTTGCCCGCATACACTATAAAAAAGGTTACATTAACACATATAATAACAGATTTAAAAATGTATCGCGGATAAGAGGAAATTTTGCATGCAAATCCCTTGTAAGCTACTGCTTTATAAACCTCTCCTTGGGTAACTCAACTAACCATAACCTGTTGTTTCAGACAAGCACCGCTGAGCATCCTTCCCTAGGCTTTATAAATCATGTTTAACAACTTGTGAATGAATATAGAATGATTTAGTGAAGGAATGATGTAGTGAAGGAAATTAATGAAGGAAGTTAAAAATATTTTTTTTGCCTTCGTAACGAATATTTATTATTTAGTAATTTTTTTTCCTTTTTCTAATTTAGACACATCGCTACTAAATAAAAAAGAATGTTATTCTTGACAATTACTCCTTTAAGATGACATCGCTGTCACCATTTTCCTTACAGAATTGCATTAAAATGAAAAATAAATTAAATTTGAACAAAAAATCAAACCGTAAATAATCTAACAATGTACTGAAAACTTTTTTACTAAATTGAAAATTTTTTAGTGTATCAATGAAATTAAAAAAAAATTAAGTATGTGGCTATGGTATATTCTGTCAGTCCTATAAGTTGTAGGGTCCTATTATATAGCCTAGACCTTTTTTGATAAATGGGCTATCTAACGCTGAAATAATTTTTCACATTAAACCAAGTAGTTCCTGAGATTAGCGCGTTCAGGCAAACCAACAAAAATAATTGAGCCGAGTTGTATTAGTGCAGATATCTATAGTCTATTATATTGTATACGATATTTTCTCGCAAGAAATGACATCTGGTGCGACAGTTCTGCGTCAGCTGCTCACGACATTAATATGAATCTTTCTTCCTGGTGTTATTTTATTGCACATAACCCCTCAATTTCTCTTAACTAGGCAATTAATTTCACACATTGTTCGAGAGCAATGCTTTGGGTCTAATTTACGCTGTTATCGCTAACTACGCTACTGGGATCTCGGCCGGCTGTTGTACATTTATGGACGGTAAACATAACCGCAACTAAAACAAATTATCCTAAAAATTACATGAATTTTATTAAATTTTGAATAATTCAGTGTTTCGATTGAATTCAGTGAGAGATAGGATTGCTGTATTGCAGCTGAATTGGGATCGCACGACCGGAGAGTGGAGGGGGGTAATACTAGACTATCTCTTGCTCACACGATACGACCGTAAAAGGCAAAACGAAGTCATCAGCATAAGCTCCATGTGGTTGATTATCGGCATGGGTCACAAACCTCTGGTAACCAGAGGGTTGCGACTGCTCTGCCGCTCCCATATAATATAACTGTAAGACTACTTTTACAGATTTTATCCTGGTTTAATTAATTATTTAACTAGTCCGACGTTTCAGAAACTATACAACAACCATGGTCACGGTTGTAGACCATGCACCATGGTGGCTGTAGAGCTTCTGAAACATGGGGCTAGTTAAATAATTAGATAAACCGCGATAAAATCCATAAAAGTAGTTTTATTGTAATAAGTAATGTGCACATAAGCTTAAGACATCAACATAGAATTTATTATTATCAATACAGGATGGAAGGAAGTTTAAATTTAGAATATTTGACTCGAGTGAAGTTAGTTGTGAATCTAGTGCAAATCTTTCTAATTAATACGAAAGTAATACTACTGTGCTGTTGCCGAAAACTCGTAGCCAAGTTGTACAAGTTGTATCCAATCTACAGGATTTCCTTCTAAAGTGGGGTCCGAACAAATTAGGCAAAAGCGTAAAGGTGATGCAGATCACGATTCAATTGAATTTAGATTGGGGTATCAAGGTGAACGGACGGCCGGACGGCAGGCCGGCGCGAGTGTATCTGCTCAAATACGAAATGTTTACGCGTTTATATGTTAACCTTGCATTACACCGCGGTTTTACCCGCTTAATTCTGGTCTATAATATTAAAGTCATAGTCGATCCTTGATAAATGGACTACTCAATACAAAACTACTTTTTCAACTTGACAATCTTTTTTGAGATAATCGCTTTCAAACAAACAAACTCTCTCTCTTTATATTATTGGCATCGATAGTTTCAGAATATACTCATAGGAGCGTAGTAATATTGTATTTTAGTTATAGGTAGTGCCATGCATTATATCCGAATTTAGCCGCCGCGATTGTGGCGGTATCCCTAGAGATTACATACACAGAGAAGGAAGATTAGAACGCATTACTATCTTTGTCTATCTCACCTCACAAGCGTATAACGTAGAGAGAAAGGAATGAAAAAAGCGCCGCCTAGTTTTGCTCTTTTGTCTCCTCTTCTTATAGGAGTGGTACTAAGAGCCGCCACCTCCTGGGTCGATTGGCTTCGCCCACGGTGTCTTGGATCACCCCAGGCTACTGAGCCTCACCGCCACTACAAGGCTTGAAAGAAGGTGGGAAATGGTCGAAAGCCTAATGTATACTCTAGGAGACGGTAATCCCTCGTGACCTCAGCACATTTTGCTCACCTGTTGCCCGTAGGCGTTATCAGTGAGGGTGGCAGAGGGCCTCTTCTTGCTAAAATGGCGTATACCGAACACATAACATCTTAGGGATGCTTCTGCTAGAACGCCACGTAGTATCACTCGGCGCTCAAGGATGGTGGGGAAGACTAAATATCCTACGCTGAGTCAGTAGTCAAGGTATAGATTGGGAATCGATAGTTTAACGACATTCAGGGAATGTGATAACAAAGCTGTTAGGTTCGAAAAAATAATAACACGGGATTTTTCAAGATCGGATGAATAATCTTATCTTGGATACATTATTTCATAAGATGACATAGCAGCCAAAATGGGCCGACACGACCTTGGATTATATGGTATCACCGCAAAGAAACAACGGCAGGGTCACGTTCATGCGAAATACGATTTATGGGGGTCATTGGAGAGGAGGATGGAATGTGGTGACGTGCCTGCGTAACAATTATATGGATATCTATTGGCGTCTGGAGTTCAGTTCATCAAGACCAATTGTTCGATTCATCGAAGGGACGGAGGAGAGGAGGACAAAACATCGGCGTAGTAATTATGCGGATGTTCATGGGTTTCGATAGTGGTAATGAGGCCCTGATTGGTAGTTTGTTCCCCTATACTATATAAAAATATATATTTTTACAGGTCGCATCAGACTGCTGGAAATCGATTGTGTAGTGAGTGTACTTATGGCCATACTCACTTGTATAATGTAGTATCTGCCTCGTGGTCTAGCGGTATCTGTCACGTTCAACCACAGTCAAGAGGTCCTGGGTATAGGTCTGAACCCATTGTTATTGGGATTTTTCAATTAGTAATAACAGTGTGAAGTCAAGAAGCTGGTGGTGCTGTTCCTTCGCCTCGGAGCATGTTAAGCCGTCGGTGAAGCGCCTGGTTACTTGACGTGTTGGACTGCCACAGGGATAAGAGAATGCGGAAATAGGGAGTGCACTTGTGCCTGCGCGCATAATATGTCTAAGTTGGCCAGTTTCCATAAGGATGGCCGCCTGAATTCGGCCAGGACGACATTCTTCTTACAGTTATTATTGCACTTTTATAATTTCCATAGGTTGATAGCTCCATGGCCACATCAACCTATAGAAAATTGCAAACTGATATTGTACTATCACAATATCGGTCTGACGCATCCCTTGATATTGTGCCAACTTCCGTAGCCTTCCTGTGCAAACACTGAATATGTAATCGCATACAAGTCATTGTCGTTATCCATGATGGATGGTGGTTAGCACGCTCTTACTACATGAAAGAGGCATCCGTGCTGCATTGAAGCAGAATGGACCGGCACGATCGGGGTGATATCTCTAGTTCATGTGATACCGCCTTATGTCATGTGCTGCCGCGTTTCGTGCGGGTTATGAATTTCGATGGCCCATAGGAGAGGAGGATGAAAAGGGGGCAACGCTTTGGCATTACAATTAAGCGGTTTGTCATCGGTCATCAGAAGGTTTGTTTCAGATTTGTCTATAAACATTTTCATATATATGTAACAGTAATGATCTAAGAGCATGCTAACATGTACCACAAGTCTTTGACAGAAAATCCTAAATGCATTTCTATAGCTAAAACTACAACAAAGAGATAGTAACAGCTGTTTCAACTCAGCAAAAAGTCTTCTACAGTCGTATAAGCGAATAAAGACTTCAATGAATATTAATAATTTGTCATAATTTATAGATGAAACTAACGAAAATAACGGGATAAAAGGGTGAGCATATTTTATCAGTTTTGGCGGACAAAAGCTATCAGGTACACCTGAGACTTATTTTACGCCACGCGTGCCAATATCCGTATATCGTAGCCGTACCTGGAGGCCATTCGGTAATGCCCGAGATAAATCATAGAATGGAAAGGGCGCCAATGAAAATAATTTGTTACATCTTTGATTTAAGAATTAAACCGTTCATAATAATTGACCCTCATTGACTTCACTAACAGTGTACGTGAATAATGCTGCAATTAGTTATTAATATGCATTTCGTAATTAAACGTATTTAAAGATTTAAGATAAAGTTTCATAGGTTACTCTTACAGTGGTAGGCTGACATTTGTCTTTTTGATAACTGTGGTGGTAGGTATCCAAATATTCAACCAGACAGATTGTATTAATAATTTAAATATTATGAATTACTTCTAAACGGAACCTGTGAAACGGACATTATTAATTTATTTGCCAGTGAAAGACCTGTGTGGACAGTTCTAAATCTATTAGAATAAACACAATGTTAATCAATTCGCACCTAACTTACGAGTTACTAGCAGCTCGATCTGGATCGACCGTGGAGAGAAAAAGGGATAGAAAGAAAATAATCTTTATATTAATAAGTAAGGAAAACGTATAAAACATATTTATAGAGTGTATGTGTGTGTGGATTTACACACAGGAGATTAGTGGAGGCAGTGCCTTGCTGCACTGGAGCCGAATTGGATCGGCACGACCGGGAAGGTACCTCTCGCTCACATGAAAGCACCCTTTCGTACCGCTGTCACCGTTTCGTACCGCTTCTGAGCAGCCAGTGGCCCCATTTTAGCGACAGCCGCACAAAATCACCAACACTAGCTTCGTAACCGACAAACTTACAAACTCCGTACCAAAGAACTCACCCCTTATATTTAAGCTGTTCCTGTTGTCGGCTCAGTGATAAGATGTGATTTACACCACAAGTAAGTGTAATATAATATTAGTTTATATATAAAGACACACATACATGCGTTTATATGTTGATTGTTACCCTCGATCTTTGAATATACGATCGATGTCACCATTGCTGGAGCATCTGAACCCTTATAAACAAACATTGAAAACCGGTCCATGATAATCGCGTAACACATACATAATGTGATTATATAAGACATAATCTATTTGAGGACCCTTAATCGGTTATTACATAATAATAATGTTATGAGGAACCCTTATGACGTCACGCTATAGTGCGACGGCGGCGAGGGGTCTATTGTAGGATACACGAAATATGGAACGCCCAAAAACAGCTGTTCGGGAAAGCGCGCGCGTTATTGCAATAACGAGTGAAATATTATCGAGTCCGACGTCGAGGCTCTGAGGAAGCTTTGTGTGGTATGCTCGATGAGTTTTCGACTGCAGTAACTGAGGCGACAGAAATCCTTAGGTACATAATTTTTTTATTCCTTACGGACCTATCCTTTGGGAATTATTACATAGCTGTGTGTTGTGACTGGGGCCTAGAACATCTTATCATGTTTATTATCACCAGCCGGCGTACGCGCACTGCTAGTAATAAGCAAATAAATAGGTTTCCAATCAAAGAACGCCACAGGTCATGAGCAAGAGCTTCTAGCTAAGTACTCTACGGCATGCGGGTTGTCCCATACTCCATGTCCTGGTGCAGGGCCGGTCTGGGTGTCCTGTGGTGTTGGTATTCTTTTTTCACCAGATGTGATTTCTCCAATATGCTATTGTTTTATAACATGTCATAATTTGTATATATGCCACTGTTACAATTTATGTTCTATAATATTCCATAAAGGGGTCAACGAGGGGGTAAAGAGACCATAGAGGTTTAGTTGAACTTTTAGATACATTTATTTGATTGATCTTTCAACATTCACAATCCAAGACAGACTTAAAATAGTACAGGAACAACAATGGCATTAATACGGTTTTTGTTATTGGCTAGTTAAAAGGTGAGGGTATGAAGTCTTATCTGGTAGTTGTCCGAGACTACCGGCTGCGACTTGGATGGTCCTTTACATATATAATTATTGTTTGATTTCCTGCATTGTGTTGATTGTCCTTCATTCCGTACATTCAGTATATCAGAATAACATAGTATTTAATAAATAAAATAAAAGTTAAAATGAGTAGAGCTCTGAAAAGGAACAAACAACCAATAAGATTAACATTCTCTTGCCTTCATGAGCCAACTAAAATCAGGCAATATATATATAATCAGCTACAATTAAATGGAATCTAACATCAAATTTTCACACGTGGCATATATGCCACGTGATTATATACACTATTGAAACTAAATCATTATTGATACGGTCTATCAAATTAATAGCCATATACTATATCTTGATATTACTTCTATTACAATGCACACTTAGGAGAATTAAGACATTTTAACATTTAATAAAATATGGAATATGGCGTCGGTAAGAAATCAAGAACTCACCCTTTTTTATGAAATATAATTTTTATTTAATTACTTTACGTTTAGTTCACGGCGGAAAAGATAAAAATATTTAACTATGATTTGCTGAAGGTAGACAGCCTCAGCGTTAAATCAATCCGTAGTCCAATCCACGCCGAAGAGAAAAAGGAGTGACATTTTTTCAACACAGAGAACAATAGGCCTTACAGTCAAAGATGCCAGATATACTTTTTTATACAACATTTAAGTTTCAAAGCTTAATTGTTACAACTGTTTCCTTGTATTACGAAAGTTGAGTTAATTTCTCACGTCCCTAAGCAACGCTACTAGATAACGGAAATAAATGTAAAAAGCTTTCCCTTCCTTCATAAAATTATTTCAATTTGAACACCGATAAAATCAGACGTTGAAGTCCCATAAAATATTTAATTCCAACTGTTACTTACTTGTAATACCAAAAGCGAACAAAAGCATATGCCAATAGTCTTCAGTCGTATCGTTAATCTCTATAGGCAGATATTGATAATAGTGATACGTCCGGCTGATGTGGACCTAAGTGCTAAGTATCGAAAGGATTCTTTTTGTCGACATGGGGAATAGTATTGACGCGTTTTGCGTGGAATCCGATGGTGTGTGGGCCTCTTACTACCTACAGAAACCATCGCAAGTGCCAAAAAATCTGTCTATACTGAGGTGACCAAGATCTGATCTGATCTGAACAGGGCATATCGACGGCCAGTCCTCTAAAAGCTGCCTCCATGGAGTTGTCAAGCACTGAACAACCGTACCAACGCCGGTACAGCTCGAGGCTTCCTCGTCTTGTTTCGGGTGAATAAGCATCTCCTTCTCCTGCTCCTTTGTCCCTTCTTTTTATAAGAGAGTTATGGAGAGCAGTCATCGCAAGGACTTCTATTACTGTTACTAAACAATGGAAACATATTCAATATTTTTTCATTAATTTGAGAAATTTTACGTTTTTGAGAATTTTACAATAGAAATACACAGATAAACATAACAATAATAATTTCCTTCAAAAGTTATTTGTTTGACGACCGATTTGATAACGCCCGCTCTCAGTATTCTATTAATCGATGGATTTGAATGGCAATAGAATTTTGACATATTTCACGTGCAGCGTAACTCAACATTCTATCTCTAGTAACCAAATTCATCGCATGATATAGAATACTGAGAATGGCCGTTCGGTTATTTTTTATTCGGTTAAAGGCCCATCAGCAGACAAACCAAAAAGTTTCGCAGGTAACTGGGTCGGTGGAAGTAAGCGGCTGGTGGAAATGTTATCTGAAATTAGAGACTAGTCAAGCAGATCTTGTACTGATATAATGACAATTACGGTAAAGCGACAATTTACTTCAACAGCGTTTATTGATTTTCGAGTAGATTATAGAAATGACTGAAGACAGAATGCCACAATGACCACCAACGCACATAGACATCCGCACAATTGTTATGCTGATGTTTTGCACTCCTCTCCTCTTCTTTCAGCGATGCACCGTATGAAACAAATGTCACTTTAAGGCGGTCGCGTGCGCGAGATGTACTTCCTCGCTCGAGCCGGCTTAATTCTGAAGCAATGCAGAAAAAGCAATGTTTGTTAATCTTTCACGCAAGAACTAATAAACGGACTTGAAAGACAGTTTGGTTTATATTGCTGATTACACAATCAGAATATAATCAAAGATTACCCTTTCTATCACATTGTAAATCACAATGAATTATATAAGCTATTTTGACAGTTTTCATTGTTTTCAACGTTCAATGAAATACTGATTTATGCTCAGAAGTGAAACCTTTTATGTGTCGGCAAACAAAAATCATAATTTACAATATCCATTTATATATTTTAAATTGCAACAAAATGGAACGATATTCCTATTCAATATTTGCAGAAACTCCAAACTGTTTGCAGAATTACTCCTGGCGCACTATTAGTAGTGGATTGATTTAATGCCAGCGATTGCAAATTGATCCGATTTCAGCTCGTGAAATCGAAATACGTACCTGCAGTGTATCGCCACAGAATAATGCTAGGTTTAGACTATGATATAAATTGCGACACAACGACCGTTGTGTCACTTAGATTACTGTTCACACACACACCAAATTTCTCACATACTTTACCTATCGGCTTATTACGAATTTAATTTTGAAAGTATCCTTTTAGAGGGAATCAAAATCTATCTAAAAAGTGACCACGACCAGTACGTCAAAAGTGGAACGACTAAGAGAAGAAGCATATGGTATTTTTTAACAGAAGGAAGATAAGGCAATGGGTTACCGACAAGTGTGGGTTCTGAACTCCCTGATGGGAGAACACTACCTCACTGAAATTTTAAGGAGGAGCTCAGCTTTTAGGGGCTTAAGGTGAATCCACATATGATTACTATAGGGTTACCTCGCGTGTCCTATATGAAGCATTTTGTGTGGTAGTTAAGAGTTAAGTCGCGAATAGCAGAATAAATACTATTCGCTACTTAACTCAAGCTACCTTCGAAAATGACCCAAATTTTTGTTTTTTATAGTATAGGAGGGCAAACGAGAAATCGTAGCCCTTCTGTGACTTCCGACGCACATGGATATCGGCATAATTACTATTCCAATGCGTTGCCCTCCTTTTCACCCCCCCCAATGGACCATCATCAGATACTCACAAATCGCACGAAACGAGGTACCGGAGATGTCACTTATCGACCCAATTCAGCTGCAATGCAGTATGGCACTACATCTTACTCAAAATTTTGTGTAGTAAATTAAATATCAAAACGAGACACTTGTGACGCAGGTCACTGGTTGTAGACATGGTGTCGAAGTGTGTAAGTAGTGTGTAGTGCGTTACTATGTCCCGCGCGCTATGAAGCCGTTACTATGTCCCGCGCGCTATGAAGCCGTTACTATGTCCCGCGCGCTATGAAGCCGTTACTATGTCCCGCGCGCTATGAAGCCGTACACTTGTGTTCTTTTAATGAGATTGTTAATACAGTCTCGTAAAATATGGTAATAGCGAACTGTGAATTGGTGATTTCTGTGTTACAGTTGGCTGTAACACAGAAATTGATCCGGTACAAATGGAAAGGGGTGAGGTTCCTCTCGATCATATAATGCCGGGGCGTACAGGTGGATATGCTCGCATTTCAGCCCCCACTGCTGGCAGCTCCAACAATAATGCAAGGCCAATTTAAATTGCCGCGCTTGACCTTACCTTCTTGTTAGACGGGGGAGGCAAGGTAGCACGAGTTACTTTAATTAACTAAAGAAAACCTCAAATAACTATCGAGATGCATCCTGACTATTGAGGGTTAAGGAGGAGGGTTGGTTCGCCTATCGACCACAATCTCAATAATACTGTCTCCTGTCGTTACCGATGAATTTGCACTCGACTCTTCCGTTGTTGTGCCGTCAAAAAAATAAAACGGATATGCTTCCGTGAACATGATTTTTACTTGAATTAACAGCCTAGTGGTGATATCGCTACCAGGATATTAATTATTATATATGGGCTATAATAATTACCACATATTATTTGTAAGCAATAAAAATATGTTACACGAAGCTAAAATAAGTTTGATAATGATTGAAATAATTAGTCTTCATTCTAACGATCGCTATTATAGCTTTGGGAAAATAAGTTTCATCTGTAGCAATAGCATATCGTTTGTGTATTTTTCTGTAGAAGCAATATAGAATTTGCACGCTTTATTTACCTATTCTTACGTAAACTGGCTTGTATCGATGAGTTTTAAAATTGGAATACAATTTTCAATTTTGGTCTCGAGTTCCAAACAAAAATTAAAAATTCCCAATCGCGCCGATCAAAATAGAAATAAAAGTTAGATTCCAATATACGAAATTCAAATCGCACGAAAATATTAGCCATTAAGGTCACTGCGGTTAGATACTATTGACGTTTGGAGAGCTCCGTATAAATTGGGAGACGTGTCTTGAATATTGATGAGTAGATTATTACCGTCTTCAGTCAAACTTTTTATTGCTAATTAACGTTATTATTGAAACGAAAACGAAGTAAAATTCTATTCATATTATAAACTAGCTTTTGTCCGCGACTACTTTCGGGATATTTTCATTTTGTCTTGTTGGAAAAAAGTGTTCTTGCAGAGAAATTCATGGAATTCTATGTACTAGTGTAACTTATCTCTGTGCTAAATTTCATTCTAATTGGTTTTATATTTTTTGGGCGATTGAGCAACAATGATCCAGCAAAACTGTCACATATGGAATATTAGCAGAAAACAATGAAATATTATAATTACCAGATCACAATTCGAACTAAGTAATAGCTAAGGCTGCTAATATAAGCTAATAAAGCCAGCGGCGTGAATAACTGGAGTCAAGTTATACACTTAATCCTACTTCGGAAATCGCTGTCCATAGTTGAAAACCATATGAAAATGCATACAGTAAATTCTGATAAAATTCGTCACACATAGACAGGTAACTTTTGGGAACTTCGTTAATTAGAAGAAGATTAACTATTTCACGGTAATAATTGCAATGACTCCGTGGTTTTGTGTTAAATGTGTTCAGCTACAGACGTGAGCCAGATACGATGTCGAACATCGCCTAAGCGTATAATAAATGAAAAAATTAAGCCAACAATTGTGTGAGATTCAAGCCTTAAGAAAATATGATTGAGTATGTGATTCACTTTATTTTTTATTCTAGCCATCCGCCCTCGTTTCGGCGTGAATAAACGTGCTGCATTACAAGTAAAAAGAAACCGGCCAAAGGCGAATCGGATGCGCCTAGGGTTTCGTAACGGCGATCGAAATAAACACTTCAGTTTTAAGCAAGGGGAAAATTATAAAAGAAAAAATCGTATAACTCAATAAAGAACTTCAAACGAAAGTAGGAAATGTATTGATAAGTGATTTATGAGATATGGCTTTTTTGTTAGCTGCTATGAAACGCTTAGCAGGCGAGTCTGACACCGTTTTGATCGCTTTTTATATTTCAGATAGGTAATCAAAGTTTTAAAGAATATCTTTAGGATTTTGCCCTTGCAATGTAAGTTTGTTTATCCCTTTACTATACATGTTTGGATGGCAGGCGATAAAGGCAGTGAGTGCGCTTTGAACTGCCTCTCAAGTGTCGATTTTCTCCACTTAAAAAGTTATCTTAATTTTGATAAAACTAAAAATCTACTGGAACGAGCTCCGGTAAGTGCGTTGGGCGACGGTGAATCATAGAAAAGGTTGTAAGAGGTGCAGCTGGCAATCTGTACCACTTGTAGCTTCGTGATGATTTGTCGTGATGTGTCATGGAGCGAAGTGCTGGTGCGACCATTGCTTCTCCATGACTGATATCAATTATTGGCAAAAGTCATCTGCTGCCGCTGCTGTGCTAATCGGAAAGCGAAACCACAATTCCGGCAATCAGACAGTCACCGTAACACCTTGAAGTAATATTTCTATTAGCGCTCTTATTAGTTGCTGTACCCGGTTGAAATGAATGACTTCGGTTGCCGTAGACGATTCTCCTACCTTAAAGGGTCAAATTGTATTGAATGTTTCACGAATAAACCACTATTTCTTTCATTCCAGTTAATAAGTTTTCTTTCACTCATTCCAGTTAATAAGTTCGATTTAAAATGCTCTCTTTATTATGCCGGTAGTGTATTGCCATGCATGTTTCAACGCGTAAATCTGTGCTGTTTATGATTCCTATGGTCCACAGCTTGCTGGGATGTAAGTTTAGGATCCACTTCCACTATCGTTTTCAATCCGCCCAGGACAGCAAGAGCTAGCAATGGCGCATTGCAGCGCAAAGGAGTGAGCCGGAGACCAAGGAGGTAGCCGTATGCCGGCGTAAAGTGACATATGCTCTGTCGTGTTTCGATCGGTTTGTGAGTAGCCGCTGGCCCATTGGGAGGAGGTGAAAAGGAAGGCAACACATCGGCATAATAATTGTGCTGATGTTTATGTGTGTTTGTAGTCGTACAAAGGCTTCGAATGCTCGTTAATCCCCCTATACTATCTAAAGGTAGTGCAAGGTCCGTATATGTCGCTCATGTTTTCACATTATTCCTGCATAGTTTTAAATTAAAATAGAATTAAATTTATTTGGCTTATTAATTGCACGGCAATCAACATAATTCTATGCTCGTGTAATTTCGCCGTGTAATTGACATAATTCTTTTAAATGTTGACCTAGTTCAAGTAACATGTTATTACAATATGGCAACCAAATTGCACGGACTTGAAGCTGCGGTGTCATGTTTTGTAATGCTTGTAATAGCTCTGGATGAACACAATGTTAAAGAAATGTATAATTATTATTTTAGCAAAATATATTATTTTAAGTTTAAAAGAATGTATTTAACAACAATATATATGTCTAGAAGGAAACCCTCTGGGTGTGTATCATTTTCATTTGGATATTTATTTATTTATTTATTCACACTCCAATATCTTTACAGGCATAAACCTAATACAATATTGAGGCACTAACAAAATAATTCTTACAATTACACACTACACACTATTAATAAGTACAAATTACATTTAAAAGGTATTTGGCGATTTCACTCTAATATATATATCATCAAATATAAGTACACGAAAATACATATACATTGTTGTACAAGTGTCGAGTAAATTTATTTTGAACACGATCCAACATAACACCGTACTTTTCATCACGCGGAGCCCAAATGACTGCACTATGTTCTAGATAACTCCTAACTAGCGCACTGTACAACACCCTGATTGTTTTTACGTTCGTGAACCCTTGGGACTATCTCAACACAAACCCCACGTTCCTATATGCCCTCTTGCACACTCTGACAATGTGGAACCCTAAAGTTTAGTTCAGAGCTGAAATGCACCACTAAATCACGAACCTGGGACACTCGTTGCATGAGCTCATCATCCATTGTGTACTTATAGAGCAAGGGAGTACCGCTTGTACGTCTAATAGTAATGGTTCTCTACTATATACAGATTCAAAAAATCTGCGAATTCTTTAGCGCACTCCTGTTTAGCGAGATGTCGACCTTTTATTACGATACTTTGTTTATTACTTGCACTTCTCCAGGACTTGATATACTGCTGAAATTATTTTGGATCCTTTGCGAACTGATGTTGAATTTTTATTTCGTGTTCCTTATGTGCCGTTTCTATTGCCTTTCCAAGACGACCTCGGTACTTAGAGAATTCCAAATAGTAACTTAGAAGTTTTGTTTTTGCCTGGCTTTAGTCTGTGTATCCTTAATTATCTCTGCAGTATACCATTAAGGATAAATGTATCAGGAACTTTCCCATTCTTCGTTTCCGAGGTACGCACGTGTCTATTATTGAATTAAGTGTATCATCATAAAATAGGGTTCCGAATATTTTCCTGAATCTCATATAATGCACTCATATAATAATTTAGAGTCAGCCTTGTAAAAAATTTCACTGTGGTCTAACATTGGCTCACCACGGACGTCTGCCGTGTGCGGCGGCGGCGCGTCGCTGGACCGCTAGCTCACCGCGAGCGGCGGGTGGTGCGGGTCCGCGGGCACGAGCGCCTCGTCCGCCGCAGTAACTGCTACTTCATTGATAAAACCCGTAGTCGGCACCAAATCTAGCTGGCGGCCTAAGCAGTTTGTGACTGAATTACTTTGAATGAAACCACAATATGATACAAAACATTCTTAATAATTATTGACATTCACAGAACACGAATATACATTAAAGTCTTCAATAACAATTATTTGCCTACATCTATCACACAAATTTTCAAATAACTTAAATAATAACATATAGTCATAGTCAAAACTTCCTGGAGGTATGTAGATTACACAAAGTAAAAATAAAAATCTATTATTTAAATGCACAGTTGCACAGATCATTTCAAAAACGCACTGGTCTGTTGATACGTCTGAGATCAGTACTTGCCGAACCTCCAACTGATGTGTGGCCACGAGAAACGCACCGCCCTGTTTCCGACCATCCGCTCGATCGCAACATAGTATATTATACCCTTGTGGGACAATTTCAGAGTCGAGTATGGATTCGCTGCATCCTGATTCCGTGACTACGTATAAGTCCGAAAAAGATGCCATCAAAACTACATTTTCGAAACATTTTGGTAATATACTTCTATTTTGGTTCGTAATCCTCTCACATTTTGGTAATATACTTCTATTTTGGCTCGTAATCCTCTCACATTTTGGTAATATACTTCTATTTTGGTTCGTAATCCTCTCACATTTTGGTAATATACTTCCATTTTGGTTCGTAATCATCTCACATTTTGGTAACATACTTCTATTTTGGTTCGTAATCCTCTCACATTTTGGTAATATACTTTTATTTTAGTTCGTAATCCTCTCACATTTTGGTAATATACTTCTATTTTGGTTCGTAATCCTCTCACATTTTGGTAATATACTTATATTTTGGTTCGTAATCCTCTCACATTTTGGTAATATACTTCTATTTTGGTTCGTAATCCTCTCACATTTTGGTAATATACTTCTATTTTGGTTCGTAATCATCTCACATTTTGGTAACATACTTCTATTTTGGTTCGTAATCCTCTCACATTTTGGTAATATACTTCTATTTTGGTTCGTAATCCTCTCTTATTTTGGTAATATACTTCTATTTTGTTAGACTATGTTGATGGTGTTCTTGGATGATCTACGAAACGAAATCCATTCATTAAACTCTGTGTTCACTGGCAATTTTTCCGCATTGTTTAGACTCTCATACATGTGTTTAGGTACGCCAATTATAATACATGCATAATTCCTCTTTTTTATGCCTAATTTTATCAATTTTTTAACGCCCTATGAACATTGATTTGGTTGGATTGAATTAGGACAACAGTTGTGCTATTGCATTTACCTGTCCAGTCTGGTAATAATATCTGAACGAATTATTCCACACAATCACTACTGGTAAGGATTATCTACACTCTCTACTTCCGCGCTGCATATTTACATTGTTGTCCTTCGCGCATTCCATGAAATATGTTCGGATATTACTGAAAATGGGCTGTCTTTGTTAGCCAAGGCTGCAATTTTTCAATTTTATATTTCTGGTTAGAAATATACAACGGCCCTCTAGTTAGTGTCCGGGTTACTCAAGGATTCATATGAATGTTGCGCCCTCTGTTACTACAATTTTATACAGATTTGACTCACGATAAACTTTGTTCTTTTGTACAGCAATCGTAATTTATACATACAGTCGTTTATAGAGCACAAAAGTCAACTCGGCCGGGATCGATCTTGGAGCTCACGGCTGCTTACCCAACGAAGTAAAATTACGCCACCAAAACATCTACGACACTTTTTAAATTTTTTTATTAGTTGATGCTCGTTAGGGGTACTAGAAAGTAACCGTTATTTTTTCTCGTTCAAAGTACTTTGTTAAGCGAAACAAAGAAACCGACTTCCACGTTTATATTTGCAGGTAAATTCTTCTTTCTTGTACTAACCACTTTTTTACTTATTACTACTTAGAGTTTTGGCTTAGAATTATATAAATATTAAACACTTCGAATTAAAATCAATTAATTAACGCCCAATAAAATCCTTGTCACAATCACTATATTATGAGATAGTTTATTAAAATTATTACTACTGTGTCTCACAAACACTTGTTCATATAAATCACAAGCCAATTTAAATTCCGATTTAAATATTTTTAAATGCAAAAATTCGGGGTCTAGGTGTTTACTTTGATTGACAGCTGTCCAAATTGACATGATTCATATTGTGATAATTAATAGAAGAATATTCTACAAATTAATCTTTTCACACTATAGGGAAATTAAGAGGAAGTGTTTACTCGAAAACATCATTGCAAAATTGCCGACGACATGAAATTTTATGATAATATTAATTAGAGAGTCTGGCTTTTTGTGGGCGTCTCACGTTATTGCAGCTAGCTTAATAAGCCCGTGTTTCCTCGTCTTAATTAAAGAGGCAGGCTTTACACCTTGGAACGAATTCCGGTAATTACTTACGTCGATTAGAAGTACGTACTTAAGTTGTGTAATTTTAATTGAGACTTCGCTACTTGTTTTATTAATTTCAATTGACAAGGCTACTTCAATTTTAAAGTCGTTTCATTTCTGTGAGCAAATTGCATCTGTGCAAATAAACAAGCTTATCCAAAGCTTGTTTATTTTTGTTTCACCATTTTTATCACTACGTTTTATTGGTGTTGTTGTATTCTAAATATAAACATCAAATAAAATTAATCTACATCCAAATTTTCCCAATAACTATCCCAACTAAAAGATGTTGCGGTTACTTTAACATTAAATTCGGTTCACTGTGTTGTCTAAATGGAGCGAGCAAGTTGCGTCAGTGTGCTTAAGATTATTTATTTTGGTTTCACCATTTTTGATCACTTCGTTTGATTGATGATGCTGTATTCTGAATATTAACATCAAATGCATCCCAATTTTCCCAATAACTATCCCAACTAAAGCACGTTGTGGTTACCTCCACATTAAATTAGGTTGTTTGTAATTGGTGCGAGCAAGTCGCGTCTGTATATTTAAGCTTATTTTTTTCATAATGTTTTTATCAAATGATGCTTAATTGTTGTTGTTTCATATGAATAAAGGCATCAAATTTCATAGTGCTGCTTCCAGCTTCTTCCAATAAATTTAACCGCTCAAAGTTGTTTGAAAGTAATTGTAATGTCATAAGATCTTTATTTTGGCACATAAGATCTCTGCGTACGGTCTGATTGTGTATCGTTCGGTGTTGGCAGTCATGAAATGTCGATTTATTTTATTACTATTTTGTCACCTATGAATATAATCCTGATAAAAAAGTAAACAACTATATGAGTTGTTAATGAAAAGTATCAAGAATGTTTGACACTGCCTTTATTGAAACACGTATGTCAATGCACAATTAAAGTTATTGTACGTGTAATATAAATTCACGTGCCAATAGTAGCTGAAAAATGTAAACTAAAATTGCACGTGACTCACTGCGGGTTCATATTAAGTGGTAGTAATATATAAATAATATATTGCCATTTCTCAAATTTATAACGAAAAAATATAATTATAACTGACGGCGTCCTAGCAGTTTTCAAAGATTTGTATTAAGTACCGTTTTTCCGTCTTCAGTATATAATAAACAAACAGATAAGTAAACAGAATTTAGAATAAATAGACATTTATCTTCTACGAGGTATGCAAACTATATTACATCAAGCGGAGTGTTCTTTTTCTATAGAATAGGGGGCAAACAAGCAATCGACTACCGACGCCCATGAATATCCACATAATTACTATGCCGATGCGTTGCCCTCCTTCCCACAATGGGCCACCAGCTACTCACAAACCGCACGAAAGGCGATACTGAAGATGTCACTTCACGGCGGTAATATTTGAGCGGGAGGTACCTCCCCGGTCATGGCGGCCCAATTTCGTTGCATTGTACCTCCTCCTTTTTTTTGGTGACGCGGGGAAACGCACGAAAAGCTTTGAACCATGATGGGGCACTACCTCCTCCTATGCAGCATGGCACTACCTCTTGTGTGCGATAAAATGACACGCTCGCATCGCATCAGATATAATACAGCACAAGGATTACCAGTTAAAATACTTAAGTAATAAATAGATTTTCACTACACGTTACTTAGTTAGTTCTAAGCACAGTTTCACGTAACTATCAAAAATAATTCACTGACAGAATCAAGCCCCAGAATACATAGTTGAAATTAAATTGCCCCTGTATTACGCAAAATGCGTATTCCACTATTAATGGCTCGGTTGGGATTTTTGAAAGCGATATTTTCTCATCGTGATATATCGTAACTTGCTGCGGGTATAATGAGAAATTCTCCTGTCACGGTTTTTTGTATCACCGGGCGGGGAGGTGCTTTTGCAAACAATGTGTCACCGTGTCATGCAACCATTGATCGCGAAGGTTATGTGACGTGGCTATTAAAAAATGAACAATTCATGAAGGGCTTTTGTCAGCGAGCTTTATTATTTGTAGCTCCTTGATTTCCTAAGTTCCACAGTTATAATAATAAAGTCACCCGTTTGCTTACTACAACCGGGTGGTTAACTTCTCCATATCAGCCAATTGCCTTATATCCACCGTAGGATGGCCTGGTGGCCTAGTGGGTAGCTTGTACAACGACAGACCGTGAGGTACCGGGTTCGAGGCCGGACTGGATGAAAAAGTGTTTTTGTGTCTTCTGTGCCTGGTTAATCGCTGGTCGTGTCGAACAACCGCACCACAGGACTAGGGGCGTGAGGCAGTTATGCATTCTGCGCTTGAGTTCTGCAGGTATTTTGTAGAGGTACCGTAGCTGAGATTCGGCTCAGAGAACATTATAAATAAGGTAATCAGAACGAGATTTTTTTTCTGTCAAGGCATAATTAGGGACGATACCCAATTCCAAAAATGCATGTCATTTAGTAGGATGAATGGAATTAAAAATACAAAATAAATATTGTGTTACTACAATATTATTATAATTCGTGAATCAAAATGGCCCGTAGGCCTGAGCATTGGAAATGTTCATGACCCCGAGTGTACCGGAGGTCATGAACTCGTCCCGTGACAATCGGCTTATCGTAGGTATTTGGACAGATATTTACGTAATTGAAAACATTATTTTAATATACATCCTTAATTATTATAGCTAGTTGGCCAATGTTTGTTTCTATCTACTATTATTACGTCACGGTCACGGTATACCAAGTGAGTATATATATATATATATATACATGTTTAAAAGGAAATACAAGATTTTTGTTACACGTTTTATGTAGTATTATCCCAAGCAGGACACAATTAACAATGATATAAATCGTTTTTTACAATAACATTTGTTAAGTAAAAATTCTAATTATTTACCATTCTCAAATTCGAAATGTCTTACTTATTAATATTCTAGTGACCTACTCTGAATTCTGACATTACTGTTTTTTAATTTCTGACTCTGTGATGTTAAATTACCTGTAAAACTCCCATATGCAGAAAGAATTCCAAATTTCACATTCAACTGGTTGGTGCTTCCGGAGACTGGCGCGCTCATAAAAAAATCTCTACGGCTTTATTATGTTGGTGTCATTACTCGTTCTTATATCCAATGGAACACAATGTACCTACATGCGTTTACTAGAGGTATGTTATCACTTAACTTTCGATAAGCTCCCTAT
>JAFELO010001068.1:164004-175737 GCA_017140195.1 Eumaeus atala | reverse complement strand
TCATAGAAATATTATGATATCCATATAGGTATACGGCTCAACGTCTAACGAGGCAGTGTATACTGCCAACTTCCTGACTTCAAACAGTTATTATTTGTTAAAACCCATGAACACGGTTGTTCCTAATTGATACTTGTAACTCATTCAGGACGTCACGTTTAGTGTCAGAACAGGCTTTCCACTAAACTAACGAGGTAAATCTAGCCCGATAAATGCACTAAAAACACAACTTTCTTGCTAGTCGAGTCGCAAACTCTTAAGCTTTTGCTTATTTGCAAAGCTAGTGTATAGGTACGTCGTTATTTTTTTCACCGTCACGTTTTTTTGGTATATTCAACGTAACGAGCGACGCTGTTTGCAGTGTATTGCCATTGTAGTTTCAAAGTTCCCTCTAAAGGACTCAATTTCGCCGACGCGATAACATTTTCATGATTATGTGAGGAGGAAACATATACCCTTCTGTGTATGAGTACTATTCCATCCACTTTTGCGCTGACACAGTAATGTTTGTCTATGCATAGTATAGACGTTGGAATTTCTGTTTGCGAATAAAATATTTGTCATGTCTTGCACGAATTTCATCGGGAATATTGTTATGATTTATTCTTTATTCGTGACGTGTCTTTCTATTTACTAAGGATTGAGATTTAAGAGGTTTTTTATCGCGAATCTGGATCTTAAGCCTATTAGAAAATCAACTGTGAAATAAACTACTAATTTCCCTTTAACAGGTCCTGGTAAGAAGTGCTTAATTAGAAGCATTTATGTGTTAGTAAGAATTTAAGTATCCAAAAATTTAACTGTAACCATTAATTTCTTCCCAAACCTTCAGTTATAATACTTTTAGTCGTTTCTATTTATAACTTAACGAACCACATCACTGCTAACGTCATGATTAGACTCTCTATCCCATCGTAAGTTAATAATAATGTCATCCTAGCCGAATTTCGGCCACTGAGGCCATCTCTATAGAGACTAGCCAACTGCGTAAGACATGTTGTAGTGCTCAAGTGTGTCAGGTGTGCATTCCCTTATTCTCCTATTCCGATGGGACAGTAATCGGAAATGACTGTAGAGAAATCAGACGTAGGACCGACGGGTGAACGTACTCTCAAAGGCACGGGGGCGCAGCGCCGCCAACTTCTTGATTTTGGACTGTTAGAAATTTAAAAATCTCAATAACATTTTGGTCCGACCCGGGACTGGAAGTCAGGACCTCGGGACTGTGGTGAAACATGTTCGCCCCGTCGAGGCCTCTATATAAAATCTCAAATATGTACATTTTCCTAAATCTATAAAATTAATGAATATATTTCCGTTGAATGGTGCCTGTAATGCGAGTCCTTACGACACTTACTACAGGACTGGGCTGACGCGGTGTACACACTCCGGCACAGTGCTCCGTGTGGGTGCGGCAACGCCGATCCCTCGTTGGAGTCATTGGGGAGGGGATCCTCTCATTCGGAACCATGGTCCAAAGTAATATTGCATGAAATGCTGCCGTGTTTTTTGTGAAGCATTGATGTCCGAAAAATAGACTGATGAATAGATTGAGAGAGTGTTCTCTCACAATCTATCTCACTGTCATCCAGCCTCCATCCTCTGTGAGCGATGATATATGGCGTTGCAACGCATTCCGCACGCGCCTTTCCATCTGGTATGAGGCGAGGCTCTCCATTACTCTTGCTGCGATCACGGACAAGGCAACAGGTGGTCAAAGCTAGCCAAGGTGTCCAGGGTTCATCCTTTCCTGGATATACCTCTTACCTGTGAAGGAACATTATGTGGTTAAGTCCGACATAGCTATCTCCGCAAGAACCCTTTTTTTTTTGTTGACGCGGGGAAACGCATTTACGCGCCTTCACTGGCCCTGGGTGGGGTCCAGTGGTGTGTGGGGCTCGCGGCACATTATATAGTGCCGAATACCCACAAAAAACACCGCGAGTGCCACCTGTGCCGCCTTTGATGAGGTGCCCCGGAACAACAGATCATCAGGGCACCTCGACAGCAAGTCAGCCCCCGAAGAGACCGACGCCACCTCCACAGATGGGGTTGTCCCGCACCACAGGACAACCCCACCGACTTTGGGACAGTGCAATGGGGTGAGGTTCCCATCCTCGCCCCTTGCCCCGTGCGCAAAAGGCTGCCACTTTTTGCTCTTTTGTCCCCTCTTCTTATAAGAGGGGTACAAAGAGCAGCACCTCCTCCTGCTCTTTAGTCTCCTCTTCTTATAGGAGGGGTACTAAGAGCCGCCACCTTCTCGATTCAATTGGCTTCACCCGAGGTGTCTCGGATAACCCCAGGCTACTGAGCCCCACCGCCACGACAAGGCTTGAACCATGGTGGGGATCTCCGCAAGAACCCTACCGAGATGGTACTCGAGGGGGTTTTCGCATGTAAAAATAAAGAAAGTTATCGTGGGGTATATTAATAATGTCTACAATCGTCTGTAACACTGTTATGAGTTGCAGGTATCTGTTGCATGTCACAACGTTTCAGTGTGTCTGTTATCATAGTCAACGTAGCGGATATTCGTTGTAGCACTATTAAAGATGCTTAATAAATGTTATACTGTTGCAGAATTTTGTTGCATTTGACAATATTACAAGCTATTTGCACTGTTGCAAGTGTTACTAATAAAGCAGTTGCAGTTGTTTGTTGCATGATACAGTGCCACAGATGTTTATGTAACAATGTTTCAACTGTTTATTCAATGTTGCACTATTGCGAATGCTTATCATTTATGGCAAAATAACTCGTTTAAGCGAGAAAGAAACATATACCCTTCTCTATTTTAATGCTATTAATTCTGTTAATTTTTGGATATATTTGGATGTGGATAGCATAGCTGACGAAATTTTCCGGCCGATCAGCATCGTGAACAGTTACATAGCAAACAGGCAGTTCCGCTACAGAGTGGAGGGCACCCTATCCTCCGCTCGTCCCCTCAGAGCTGGAGTTCCTCAAGGATCGGTCCTCTCTCCCACCCTCTTCAATCTGTACACAAGCGACATACCACGACACCCCGGCATCCAGCACGCGATGTTTGCGGATGACACCGCACTGTACACGTGGTACCTCCTCAAATTCGGAGCCAAGCTACTCCAAAAGGCCGTCACCGGTCTCGGTGAATGGTACTTAAAGTGAAGAATAAAGCGCTGAAAAGTGAAAGTAGACTCCTCTCCCGAGCCCCACCCTCCCGAAAACGAGGAAACATGCCCGCCATCCTGCTCTACGGTAACGAGATACCTACAGCAGAGACGGTAAATTATCTAGGCGTTACGCTCGATAGGTCGATGAGCTTTAAGTATCACATAGACGGCGTTCTGAAAGAGGCACAGCATGTCCTTTTGAAAATATATCCTC
The DNA here is from genome assembly GCA_017140195.1 of Eumaeus atala. NCBI lineage: Eukaryota > Metazoa > Arthropoda > Insecta > Lepidoptera > Lycaenidae > Eumaeus > Eumaeus atala. The sequence continues at coordinate 172,371 of JAFELO010001068.1, read as the reverse complement.
TTATTAACAAGAAGAGCAAAATGGCGAACAGGCATAAGCTCACCTTGTACACTACATGCATACGACCGATCATGTCGTACTGCAGTGCAGCATTCGCGCACATAGCCCCGAACCAAATAGAATGTTTGCAGAAAATGCAGAATAGATTCTTGCGCATGGCCACTGGATGTCCGTGGTACATTCGTAACATCAACCTACATTGCGACTTTCACTTAACATCGATAAAAGGACACTTCAAAGAGCTGTCTCAAAAGTTCTTTGACCGTGCTCTTAATCACAAAAACAAATTAATCGTTCAAACGTCGGAATATGACCCGATGTTAATAACCGATTCCCGTTACCGTCGGCCGAAGCACGTACTGCACGACGCCGACGACGCGATAGCCATAGCAGTTGCTAAGTCCTCCCTTGCACACAAGCAAAAGCACACCCAGACACGCATCCGCAGTAAAATGCCAATAGGGCCAACCTACGGATAGCAGATTTTAGTCGGTAGTAGCTATCGCTTCACGACCTGAGCCCAACATACACTTCAGGCCCCCTTGGGTCGGCTGGATGGTGCGTAAATGCATTTTCTCCTGCTAGAACCAATACAATGAACACCGCTCGTACCGGTCGAACGTTGAAATCTCACATATAGTGACACAGTTATAACACATATGACTGACAAAATGAAAAACTCACACACCGCTCACGGAAACGAGCCCGGGTGCGAATCCGTAAGTTGAGAGCTTAGATTTATAGAAATAAAGTAACGCGATTGTAGAGAGCTCTAATAATAATAAATAAATCAAGAACACGGCTTTTGTCGATTTGTAGCGCAAATCAACCCCTCCCGTCAGAGGGGCGGGGGGGGGGTGAGTGAGGAGGCCTGCCTCCTCAGGTAAGCCAAACATTAAACGAGCCGCCACGACACCGCAAATTAAACGGCATCGTGCGCGCGCCGTCCCACTAGTGTGGGGAGGGGGACGGTTTCCCCCCTATTCGGTCCCGATAATAATCGCCATAGGGTAATGCCCACAGTAAAATTCCGGTTTGTCTCTTCCCATCTGCGGGAAAGGACCCCTACTTTCCCGTAGATGGAAAGAGACAAACCGTCTGTCCCCCTATCGTCTCCCTAAACCTGAAGACAAAAAAGTCTTTCGTAGTCATTCGAACAGTTAAGGCTGGACAAGTACCGCCAATCATCCCTCCGAAAAGGAAGGAAAAATAAAATAGCTGACGAAAATTTCGATTACAACATTTGTCAAGTCCCGTTTTATCTCTTATTTTTTTCATTTTAGTTGTGATGATATTTTTTCCATATTACTATTTTTACAGTATAGAGGTGCAATCGCGATTTTTGGTGACTACCGACGCCCATATACATCCGCATCATTAATGGGATTGCGAATCTTTTTTAGTTTTTGTCGATTGTTATAATTAACGCCATTATATATGTTAGAACGTATATATCAATAAAGGGGCTTTCTATCGTGACCTATCTAATTAATGTTTGGTAACCAGACACGTACTTGGTGACTTTCGGTGATGTTACCTGCTATCGAAGATCCATTTCATCGCTTCTATGAGACCTTTTGTGACCTACTATGCTTCTTCTTATAAAACGATGTATATAGGTATATATTGGATACTGTGTATAAAAAAGGAAAAAATATTTATTTTTATATTTAGCAGATAATTTAAACATGACTTAACTTTTTTCAATATAAAAATAGTAAATATATAATAAAAATAAAATAAATAACCTATTGTCAATAAAAAATCAGAGCGAATACTTAATTATATAAAACCTTTGTAAGAAAGGAATGAGTATATTAAATATAAAGAAATATAAATTATTGTATCCACAATACAAAGGAAATCAAAAAAGTCAAAAGAATTGTACAAAAGTTATTTCCATCGCTATTTGATAAATACCTGTGGAATATTAATAAGATTTCTGATTTCGCTGCTCTTTCCAAACTTCTTTTGAATAAAATCGCATTAACACCGGTAATTGTGGAAGCCCAACCAGTATTTTTTCCACGAAAAGCGCTGATTTTCACTTACAATAAACGACAAAGACCACGTTTATACATTTCTTTTCCAAGCGCAGAGGTACGGGAATTACCTCCCTTTGTAATGCTAATTTTAAAACCAAGGAATTCATTTTTTATTCATAAGTTTTTATGCTCCAAAGCCTGCAGTTGGAGCATCCAACTCGTTTCAAATGAGTTTGAAATTTATATTTTTTTGTGTTAAATATTTGTAAAGATATTAACAAATCTCACCCATCCTTTTGTTTCTTTTATTTTCATACGGAATTGTTTCTGTAAAACTTTCGGTTCCGTTCGTATAACATGAAACGCTTCTGTCAGTATTTTGCTTCATGCAAAAAAAATCTCAGGTACACTTATAAGATGAAATGTCGTTATTATATAAGTCTGTAATGTGCTGTTTGTTTCAGAGGTGCCTGTTGTCATTAAAAGGCTCTGACTGCTCGTTTGCCAATTTATAATGCAAGAACTTAAACCATAAAAGATTCGTAGTATCAAAAACCTGCAGGGGATGTTATCTTGTGGATACAATTTGTTTACTGAATATGGCCTATTTGTAAAAACATATTATGAAACCCAGTTGATTATTATAATATTAATTCCCTCCTGGGACTTAGAAGGTGATGGGGCTTAGAGCAGGCAGTAAAGTCAGGGCATGAACAAACGTCGATCATAAATTACATGCTTTATATAGCCTAGAACATCTGGACGTATATATACCCTTCCAACTAACGGTCTCAAAACCAAAAAGACATATGCGCCTGCGAAATAGAAATACAACCCAGGCGGGTATCGAAGCTATCGCATATAGCTTAATATGCTAAATAATATTATATTATATAATTCAGAATAAATTATTAGCACAAAAGAAAATAGACCAAATTAATAATGAAGTGAAAGACGAATTAAACAATCTAACTGATATCCCTTCTTTTGCAACCGCTATTGCAACACATATGCCACAATATCCGCATGAACGTAAATAATTATAATGGATAAACGAACACAAAAACGAACATTTGAGCAAATTTACATGAAGAACCATACACACAAATAGCACTTGCTAGCGACACTCAAACAAAAACTTGCGCTTGCACCTAGACGGCTGAACAGATACAAGACATATACGATCACAAAACAACAAAATATCCAATATGATAACAATGAAAACGAATTTTACAGAAACTTAGAACAATATTCAAGGACTTTGTAAATTAATAGTAACAACTTTTACGCAGGAATGTGGGAACAACCGATGAAACATAATACGTAAACTGATTGGATTAAGGCAGAAATAACTAGAAACATAGCTACATCGGAAATGATTTTTGAATACATCCCCATATATATATTTAAAAATGTTATAAATAAGTTACACCGTTGGAATGTAAAAGTCTTCTTTACATGACTATTGGTACAAGAAATTTACAAACATTCATGAATACCTCCATACATTCTTAAACTCTTCCACTGATAATCCTAGCAGAATATTCCACTACATTACATTTATTACATTTATGACACCAGAAGATTACAATGACATTATTAACCCAGCAAAATATAGGACCTATAACATATTAAATATAGACCCACAAGCAGTATACAAAATTATGACAGCCTGTATTTCTAATATAATATACACGCACGTGGAAGATAATAGCATCTAGGCTGACAACCTAAGTGGTGCCGTAAGTTCAGTCAATGCAGTAAAGAACAATAATTATAGGCTCTGTAATTTTAAAACATGACCAAAAAACCAAGACTACTTTATACTCAGTGTATATTGATTATAAAAAAAGCATATGACTCTGTACCATACTCGATGCTAATACAGATTTTAGAAATGTACAAAATACACCCAAAATTAATAAACTTATTGACACACCATGATATTTTTTACAACTCGACTTAAAATTAGCACGCCTACTTCATTTATAGAAACAAAAAAAAAACTGATGCTATATGCCCTCTATGGTTTTGCTTGGCATTAAATTCACTATCAAACTTATTAAACTCAGCCTCACCACCGTGTCCTACACCCGTGCCTACGGATCCCTTGCGCACCCCGGACGTTCTGGACATCGCCCTACACCAGAACCTCAAGGCCACGGTCAACATCGAGGTCCTGTACACAACCTCGACACTCAACACTTACCCATCCTCGTCACACTTAATTCCGAAGCAACCCTTAGGGAAGGAGTGCGGACCAGAGAGAGGATCGACTGGGCCGTCTATCAGGATAGCCTAGTCGGCTTCACCATCGCCGGGCAGCTGTCTACCCCGGACGAGGTGGAGGCCGCCGCTCGCCGCTTCACGGAAAAAATCCGGGAGGCGCGGGCGGCGGCGACCACCGTTGTACCGGTGACAGCACACCGGCGGGGTGAGCTCCCCCCGAGCCTACTGGCGGACCTGCAGAGGAAACGTCAGATGAGGAAACTCTGGGCCCGCACCCGCTGTCCGAGGATCAAGGCACAACTCAACAAGCTGGCCGAGGAACTGTCTGCGAAGGTGAGGGAGTGTCTTGGAGCAGGCTGGGAGAGTACAGTCTTCCATGCTGGCGAAAATGACACCAACCTGCACGCCCTAAACAGACGTCTGACGAGGCCAAAAACCACCATCACTCCACCCACTACTAGACACTACAGGCGCAAAACACTACGGAGCGCAGGCCCGCGCCGAAGTGCTCGCATCACATCTACACACACAGTTCTCACCACACCCAGTGGCGCCATCGTTTTCTGAGCTCCTTTAGAAGCAGAGCTCCTTCAGAGCCCGACTCCGCCGCTCAGCGGGACGGATTTCATCTTCCCCTCTGAGCTGCGGAATGTCGCACTTCGCCCCTCAAGGCCCAAAGCTCCAGGCCCCGACAATATCCCCCCACAGCGCTGGTGATGATGCCTAGGCGAGCAGCCGTGGCTGTCACACAGATCGCAAATGGAATTCTCCGGACGGCCCACTTTCCGGAGACCTGGAAGGAGGGGAGGGTCATCGTTCTGCCGAAGTCGGGCAAGCCCCGAAGCCTGCCCGGAAGCTACCGGCCGATAACGCTGCTGTCCCACATCGCCAAGTTGTTCGAGAGGCTTCTGCATCGGAGGCTGAAGCTGTACATTCCCATAAGAGATGAACAGTTCGGCTTCCGGAGCGGCCACTCGACCACGTTGCAACTTGTCTGTAGAGAATGAACAAGGGGAGCCACTCTGTCGCGGTCTTTCTCGATATGGAGAAGGCCTTCGACAGGGTGTGTTACCCGGGACTCTTATACAAGTTGGTGGACGCCGGCGTCCCGCTGGCACTTGTGAGACTAGTGGCGTCATTCTTGGAAGGTGGGACCTTCCGAGTAGCAGTGGAGCGGAGGCACTCCTCGGTGAAGGCCATACGTGCCGGAGTGCCACAGGGCAGTTGCCTATCCCCTTGTCTGTACGCGGCCTACTCCAACGACATTCCCACACTCAATGATCCTTCGGGAGAGGGTGAGGTGGATGTCATGCTCGCGCTGTTCGCCGACGACAGCGCATACGTTCCCTTATCCCGAAGGCCGGAGATCGCAACTGGGCGCATGCAGCCAATGCTGGACCGGTTGCCGGAGTGGCTCGACAGGTGGTACATGTCCGTCAACGTGGATAAGACGATGGTGCTATATGTCAGCAAGAGGCCGGGGCGGTTAAAGTTCAGAGGCCAGGATGTGTCTTGGGAATCCCCAGTCGTGTATCTAGGATGCAGTATCAACCGCGCGCTGCGGATGGGGCTCGCAGGTGGACCGAGCGGTCAACCAGGCGAGAACAGCCCGCGCTTGGCTGTGGGCGGTACAAGCGTCCGGACTTCCTACACGGATGAAACTGGGGATTTATAAGACGTATAACCGGTCATGCCTCACTTACGCTGCCCCCGCATTGTACGCGCTAACCTCCCAGGCCCAGCGGAAACGCCTGCAAGCCCAGCGAAACATACGGGTCATCACGGGAGCCGGTCGCTACGTCCGTAACGACGTGATCGCGCGTGACTTACGGATAGAGTCGCTGGATGAGTTTGTGGTTCGATGGTCGAGCGCTATGTTCAACAGGGCAGACAATGGACCGCATGCTCATCTACGCGACCTGGCCCCGCTGTACGCGCGGCCACCTGACGGAAGACCGTATCCGCATGAACTCCCCCCCGTGATCCATCAAGCGGACTAGGGTCTGCGTGTCCTGCGATCCGGACGAGGATCACCCATGCGCAGGCATAACACTGGGTGTATTCACCATCACTACTCACCACAGTCACAGCACAGCACACAACACACAGGCCCTAAACAGGCCTACATTCCGGCCCTGAGCCCATAAGCCACGACGGCAAACCCGCAATTCATCGCGGCCCCGTTACCGAAGAGATAGTTGGGGCGCAAGGGGTCGCGATTCCACCCGGGTTATGAGATTCGCCTCGGTGCCCGTAGCCCTCGCAGATCATCTGCGAAGATGACCAGGAGTAGTAAACTCAGCATCAAAAGGATACCACTTATATTTCAGTGACAATAATTTAAAGACAAAAAAATAAACTTTAAGCCACTTACTTTAGATAGACGTCATAAAAGTCTAAGCTGATAAAGAGTGTAGCTCTTTATCAGCTTAGACTTTTATGCCTAGCCTAACTAACTTAGGAACAATTTAAAAATGATGTTAAAATGGAATTTGGAATTGACAAATATAAAGCAAATTCAGTTAAAAAAGGATGCACGTATTAGCAAAATTGATCTTTAGAATCGCCATATATTTAAAAGGGGTGACTGATAAACTTGGCTATATATATATTCTCAAGCGAGCTTCAATAAAAACTTATTTTAAGCCGCCAAAGCAAGATGCAAGAGTGTACAAGCTTGATTGTGACTCTCTTATATAGGGCAAACTAAAAGATCTATAAAAACTCGCGTTAAAGAACATACAGCCGATATCAAACACCGACGTGTTACACAATCTGCGGTCCGTGAGCATGCTGAAGTTGGCCCCTGCATTAGATTTGATAAAGCGCAAATCCTCACTAGCGAACACCGATTCTTTCCAAGGATGATCCGTGAGGCTATTGAAATTAAATAAAACATCCAAATTTCAATAGAGAAGGTGGCTGGGTTTTTCCCTTTTCTTGGGACCCAATGGTGAACATAATCAAATCAGAAAGTAAACATAACACCTCAAGACAGAATGATATAACAACTACTGTTTGCGTCAATCGGAACAACTATAATTATAATTCTTCGGGTACTTTTAAAAATTTGGTATATCAGGACATCTGTCATCTCAGTCCACACGTTACCACGGTTGCTTTAAGCTTCTGAAACGTCGGGCTAGATAATTAACTAAATAAACCGTGACAAAATCCGTAAAATTAGTTTTATTGTAATGACTAACATTCGCGTAAACTTAAGACATCAATAGATAAAAATAGTGTTTAAAAAAATCAAGAATTACTTTATGTTAATAATTGTTTATGACTTTCACGTTTCTTACTTTATGTAATATGCCGAATATATACAGTACATTATAGTACCAAACATATGATACTCTACTGTATATATGCCGTAATATACAGTACCCAATGCTCTAATACATTTTCTTTAAAGAATTTCCAATTCACTATACTTGGAGAAGCGTTGCTTTGCCGCAACTTATCTCAAGGGATATTTATTCCAAACTTTTTGTCTCGACTCTGTGCATCTGTTTTAAATTTTATCACCATAAAGTGAATAAATAAAGTTTAAGGATGCACTCGAAATAGATTTCTATTTTTTTTTTGGCTACTAGAAAGCAAGTGATAGCATAATATTTATAAATCCCTTCCGTAAACAATCAGATCAGTGCGTCAGTTGTATATTTTTCTATGTTTTTGCTGTAACATGAAATATTGAATAAAATTATTTCTATTCTATTCTATATATGATCAAGAATGTAAACTATATGTAAAAATAATAATAACTACATCTTGTCATTAAATACTAACATAGGCATTTAACTGGCACTATTATGGATCCCTGAGCAGAAAAATGCATATTTAATTTTTATCTTGTAATCTGCATAACCAAATAATAGTGTCCTACTAGCCGAATTTCGGATACGGCGGCCATGTTTATAGCAACTGCATTGTACCCTTCATAGGTTTCTTCTTGTATCTCTATCTGTAGGAAGAGGTAGTACCATGCTGCATAGGAGGACGTAGTGCCATGCGTGGTGTATGACACTACATCATTCCATTCAACGGAATGGGGTCGGCACGATCGGGGAAGTACCTCGCGCTCACTTGACACCGGCGAAAAGTGACAGCATCGCTGTCGTCTTTCGTGCGGTTTATGACGAGCCGG
>JAFELO010001068.1:138620-154723 GCA_017140195.1 Eumaeus atala | reverse complement strand
TGGACATTCTTCCACTCTCGCGATACCACCTATCACGCCTGTTATCTTCGAAGAGGTAGGCAGAGGTGTGCTAATACATCCGCAACTCGTAAGTCCAGTAGACATACTAGAACACCCACGATTAGCCAAGGTACTGAGGCCCATGATGTCATGGGTGGCAAGCCTATGGCCACTTCGGGCAGATTCCAATCCCGGACAATGTAATGCGTGCTCAGAATAATCTGAGAAACATTGAATTACCGCTGCCCGACCTGGGGATTGAACCCAGGACACCACGCGGCTAACGGTCTTAACAGGCGACACCCGCATCATTACACCACAGAGGCGACTATTTTAGTATACTAATATTATGCGCTCTATGGGCTATGCCTATATCCAGCAGGGGATCTCCTCCGGCTGATGATGAAACGATAATATTCAATTAAAATAATTAAAGTTTAAGTAATACTTTCAATTACATAGTATTTGAATAAACCTTCACAGCTCTTAGCACGTGTTTACAGCTAGTGTTTATTAGCCGTTCTTTCAATAGGTAAATGCGCATAACACAAAATATTTTAATTACTCACTTGAAATGCACACTCTGATACTAGACGAAATCTCAGGACCGAAGTGAACACCAAAATGAAGAGCACGCGAACTGAATATAAAGTACATTACTATCACATAAAGAATAAATTTCACTTGATCCAACTTTTATGTAAATATAATAAAGGTTAACCCAAAGAGGGGCTCGGAATATTTCATTACGGTTATTCTAGATATGAGTTACCAATGAGCTTATTTTCGAATTTCATTTGTCTATTCGATATAATGTTCGCTTTAAATGCTGTAGATCGCTGTACGGGCCCAATTGTATTTAAAATGAATGGAGTTATTTAGTCGATATAACTAACATAAGTATCATTTTGGCGAATAATGCCAATATAAAGTAGTATACGGATATGTGAGGAACCACCTCGGCTTTGCCTGTGAATAAATTGTTACCCTAACAATTTATACAGTAAAACCTTCCCCGGGAATCGTTCTATCTTTTGGTGAAAATCGCAAAAAAACAGTTTAGTTAATTTATAAAAAAATAAACGATCACATAGAGACCGGTAGCTTTCGATAACTATGTTATTTTGTTGTTATAACAAGTATAAAAGGTTAAAAACATGAGGATAGCTAATATACATGTTGCATATACCTTTAAAACAACTGAATAAACCATTATTTTGTAAGATAATTCAGTCAAATTGCTGAATACGGAATTTAAAAATGAAACGCTAAAAAGTTATATCAGAGATATCTGGGAAAAGCAGAAATATTTTGCGTAAAAAGTTTTATTCCTTTAACAAACAACAATCTCAATTACACTCAGAGAAAGCGCAGTAAACTCCAGTTTTTAATGAAAACTCAGCACTGCTGGTGTCATTTATGAATCCTGTATGGTATAGCGTAGCTGTGCCCAGAGCGTATTGCTATAAAGTATAATGTTAGCGCAGTTACTGGAGAAAGCCCATTTACCTTGTAGTGGCTTTGTGCCTCCAGACGGGTTAAGCATCGCGTCGTAGCCGGGACAATGGCCGAACGTTTTTAAAACCTCCTTACAGACTTCGTTGGGAACACTGAAATAGGGCTGGTCATTCATATCAGCTCTTCCATTTTAGTGCTGAAAGGTTTTCATTGTAACGTTACATTTTTAGATCCCTCATTTTTATTTATGATCCGTAATCTGAGGTTGATATGTGTCTATTCTCTTTTACTGCTGGGCCGAGTTTGATAAGCTTCGTGTGTTTCAAAGTCGAACATGTAATTTAATTTATTTCAAGCTATTTTGTTATTAATATGTATTAATGTTAAGTCAAAATCAAAACAAAATATTTTTTTAAAATAGGATTTTACAACTCACTTTGTGGACATCGTTACTTTACTACTACTGGTTCCACCCTAAACCAGAATTGACAAGAACAGGCGAAACAAACTCAGTGGGACAGATGACTCGAAATAATATACACAGGTTATATTATAAATCTTAATCATCTTCATTCTTATGCCATCGACACGATAAATAAAAAAAGAAATCCTTAAACATCTGTCCACATAATAGTCAATACTTGTGATCCCTCAGAGATCAAAGTTCGATTATTGAAAAACACATTCTACTACGAATACAGTCTGACGGTGTCACAATTTGTGTGTGACATTTGTTTAAGCTTTATGTGCGTGCCATAGTGTGTGCACCGTATAATGATTAATACTAAACAAATTTTAAAATTTGGTATTAAAGTAAAAAATTATTAGCTTTCTGCACATCTTCTTCACACCATTTCCAATTGCACCTTTTTTTCAAATCTCCCAGATTGCGCAATGATTTACAAAAAAGGATGGGATTAAGCTAGTAATAACATTATGTACGTTCACTATCTTGTGGCCAACAAATGCTGGATTAAAAAAGAAAATTCAAACATTTCAGTCTAATTTCGACTTTAAGAAAGCGAATAAACAGCGTATATAATCTAATTCAGGACAGATTTTAGAAACGATAAAATTACAAACAAACATTACACGCCTCACTTAGTTTGCTGTAAAAAAAGCTCTTAGTGCACAATTAGGTTAGATTCCGATATCCGATTTAATCGTTTGGCTATGCCACCGCAAATGCAACAATTTACCTCGCTCTAATAGGAGCTTGGAGAAGTCTCGCATTATAAAATTTTATGGTTACATTACTGCTGTTTTGTTTAAAATTATATCCCACTCCTAGAATTTTACGTACTTTAGTTTTAACATTAGCATTAATGGCTGTTGCTGAACATCCTTTTTGGAACGCTGTTTCACACTTCTTTTTTGACCTTGCCGTTACCCTGTTACATACTCATATATTAAGTGTTCATGCGTTACGTCAGGATGACTTATGGAGCGCTGTGTGACCATTTTAAGAGACGGACTCTAGGTCAGGAGCAAGATGGCAAGCTATAACACATCATTGAGGTACACACCCAACGTGACCACATCTCATGGCCTTCGGGGCCGCACTGGATATTGTATGTGTCTATTGCGGGCATCAGCTGTCATCACAAGGCAGGCCATGTAAATATCTTGAGAGGTAAGCAACATATCACATTTACACTTTTGGATTTCGAAGTACGTACGGCTATCCCCTGTCAAAGTCACTTTCCTACCTCAGTTATATGTATGGAGAGACAATCATGCGAGTTCATTTTGTAGTGGCTCCTAACTATGTGATTTTTGTACATAGTGTGAATTGAATGGATTAGCTCGAACGTTTCCATATCACTATACCGTAGTGTTATATGTATAACCACACCACAAGGACGCCATGTGGTCGGGCGTATATTTTGTATTGATAATGAATATAACAATTTCCACGTACCACATTTTGCCGTTGTTGTCGACCACCTGTGTAATACGACCAATTTGCAACCACGTCGCGACGGCAACGCCACCACCGGCGGCGGCCACATCGCCACGACATGACGTAGGATAGCTACAACAATCTTTCCTCCGTGACTACGTTCAGTCAAGCCGTGTTGCCTCTAGGGCAGCCCGAGTATAAAGGCACATGACCTCGTGGTTACCACATCGCAACGACAGCGACAACGTAACCACATCGACATTTTGTCGGTGCCACAACGCAACTGCAAAAAGCCGCTGCGACACTATTCACACGTATCCACAGCTTGACAACATTTAGTCGCTGCGACGTGGTGTGGTTGTGGTACGTATGAATTGACCCTTAATATCTTCCATTTCTCACACAGTTCAAAATAGTAAAATAGTAAAAGTTTATGTGCACGAGTAAAAAAAACTCACGTTACGCTCAGTAATTTACAATTGAAATACATAGTCCTTAATCTGGTTCCATTTAGCTCCGTATTCAAAGAAAAAATAAAATGTGATATAACGCACTACAAGGAAGATGAAAATACGGCTGAGAACGTTTATTTTAGTTTCCTACTTTCACAGCATTATATCTGATGGTCTACGGCGGGGGTATGCGGCAGATATAAATACAATTCCGAGTAGCAAATACGAGCTGTTTGAGCAGTAGAAGATTTCATTCAACGCAATACTAAGATGCAAAGTAAACTACGATAAATTGGTACTGATGAAAATTAATTTAAATTATGCGATAAACGCAGAGATTTCATTACTCCTTTGCTCTATTTACTTTCAGACCATACCCTGATTTTGCTGTTGTCAGTAATAATTGATTAATTAAAAATCTATACATATTATAAAACAAAGTCCCTAAAACCTGTGTCTGGATGGACCAATTTTGTCAAAAGCTGTAGAACGAATTTTCATGCGGTTTCCACCAGTGGATGGCTGATTTTCAGAGAAGGTTTAAGTGCATAAAATGTAAAAGTATCAATCCAGGCCGTTATTCACAGACGAATCCGGAGCAGATTACAGAGTAATATATACTGTCAGAAAATAGCTGAGAAATTATGTGTTTACACATTCATCTTGCTTAATTTAAAGATGAAGAAAGTATTGATGATGTCTAAAGATATTAACCGTCAGGCGTATGGTGTTAACTCTGCCTACCCCTTTAGGAAGCTGGCGTGACTTGCATCATGGTGTGACAGTATACTAAATACCGCCTCTCTACAAAAATGGCCTATCTAAATAATGCATTTCTGGAATTTCTGGAAATATTTTTAATTAGTCTGGCCCTAAATAGTGTTAAAATTATATATATATATATATATGAACCAAACGCCAAAATGAGAAGACCAAATATATAACATTTGAATTTGAAATCTTGTCTTCATTTGTATATATGCCCGTTCTATTTACCCTTACGCCTTAACATTTTATATAAAAACAGCACATTGGCCTTTGTGGCTTAACTACTAAACGTATGTGAAGGGATATGAAGTGAGGAGGGCAAGGTATGCAGCGAACGCCGTCAGTTGTGCCTGACGTTGTAACGCTCTAGTAACGTTATTTTTATTAATTATTTCTGTTGTGAATTCACGGGGCTCGGCTAGTTATATATAATTATGGTTACTTCTTTCTTTTCAGCAATATGTCATCACAAAGCGCAAAATTAGTAAAATCATGCATATACTGTTTTAAAATTATGCAAGGGAGACTTTGTGGACGAACAGATATCGAATGTGCCAATTGGCACAAAACAGAACCATTGCCACAGGTGGACAGTCCACCAGTGACTACGGTTGCTGTAAGCCTTCTGAAACGTTGGCCTAGTTGAATAATTAAATAAACCGCGATAGAATCCATAAAAGTAGTTTTATTGTAATTTCGTTGAGTACTTAAATTATTACTATAAATTATAATTCAAAGTAATTTAAAATATAGTTTTTAGTAAACTTTTTAAAATAAATATTTCATTTTCCTTTAACTAGCCTGTTTTATTTCTAACACAATTATATCTATCAGCCTACTAGATATATTTAGGGGCACAATATAACACACATTAAAAAGTATAAAATATAAATATCAGAAACTAATTCCAATATTTACGGTATTTATTTAAATTCCAATTATTTACAGTGAAAAGGCACAGTTGAGTAAAAGTGTCTTTTAATCGTAACATTTTCAATTCTTACCCAGACTTTTACATTGAATAGGCAATATGTGCCTTTTAATCGTAACATTCCTCTTCTAATGCAACTTTTCATGTTAAGGTACACATTTTTAAACATATCCATTGATTAAAAATATAATTTGACTATCCTAGTATAAAATAGTAAACAAATACAACTTTTAATATTTACACAATTTCGGATAAAAGCATTTTAAACATGTTTTTTTAACAAAATTTAAAAAATATTTTAATCTCGATTTTCTCAACATGTGCAAAATGTCAGTTGTCCCATTGCGACGGCAGAATTGGTTGTTAAAATAAGAAATGGTGAAGCCGCATAGAAGATAGTGGTATCCTTATTATTGTGAAGTAAGTCATAAGTTTCGTTGCTTCAGATTTAAATTAATATTTAGTACAAAAAAACAACATTAAGAATTGCTTTTTTGTTGTTGTTGTGAGTATATTTTTACATATATTAAGATTTGAGGTTAAAATTATCGAGTTTTACATTAATTTTGCGTGGTGAGGGTTTCCTTTTCTTTGAAAAAAAGGCTATCCATAGTTTAGGATCTCAAGATACATTGCATTATTTATTACCTATTAGGCACTCTTAATTATAGGGAGGAGTCGCTGGTTGCAAGTGGCCCGTGACCGTGACCTAATCTTTGGGAGGGACTCATTTCCGTGGACCTCTTCCTACTACTGATGATGGTGATGGTACCATCTGGTATAATTATATGATATGCATACGTAAAACAGCTAATTCCGCTTATACAGTAGGGCTAATTTGTTTTAAATTTCATTTTAAAGTACATATTCCGTAACATTTGAAATGTTAATTTCTAGTTTATTAATTTATAAAATAAAATTTTGACTACATATTATGAACTATCATAAAAACGAATGAATGCGGTATCACATATACATTTAAATGAAATGAAAATTTATTTCTACTAAGGGATCCGGCCGCACATCACAGATTTCTATAATTTTATGGATAGCCGATACATGTTACGAAGCATATTAAAAATATGAAGTAAGACAGATAGGTGTTATCGCCTCTGAATATTGCTAAAAGAACCAATCTGAACATTGTTGTAGGTCAATCTTTCAGCTCCCGAGTCTTGAATTATTTGTAAACTATGAACTGTTAAATTATCGGCGGTCATACGTGTTGAGCTATATTTAAGTACCATCGACTATAATAGTAGCCTTGTTTAAATGGCGTCAACCTTGGTCTACAGTATTAGCAGTCCATGTATATTGAGATCAGTGTCACACATTCAGATAACACTCGATTTTCGTCAGCTGCCAAATACGTGACATATCAATAAAATTCATTGCCGATGTGACACTTTTTTTAAACATTGTGCAGACAAAATGCGGATAAATGAAATGTAGTTTCATTTTGTCTTTCCGCTGCACTCTTTCCGGTACTTTCACATCATTTTGATTTAAAGTGGAGGTACTTTTTATTTAATTCAGCTTATGTTTTGCTGGGTGTATTTTTTGAATGCGATAAGCATTTTTTATTCAAAAAGATGTGGATTGCGGCAGTTTGAGCTGCTGGCCTCGGCATCAATTGTGAAACAATTACTTTATTGAAATCTATTTCAATCAATCTGTTGCATGTTTCTTTAAATAGTTTATGAAAGAAAATAAAAATTTGAAGCACTTCAGTGCTTCCTGTATTGCAACGTCCACAGACATCGACTCAATACTGATATCTTACTCTCCTTCTCTTTCGCACACCGGTGGGCCATCGGAAATTCACAAGCTTTCCGATACAAAATACCCATTCTTTAAAGCGGTATCATACTATCATCCCTGTCGTACTTAAATGGGCTGCAATACAGCATGGTAATTGATTTAAATTAGGCAAGTCTCATAAAGGTATATTCACGTGCGTTTGCCGGTAATGTTGGCAATAAAAGTTATTTAGCGGATGTGCGGTGGACCAACATTACACTAGCATTTCCATTTACGTCGCATAGTAAATTTTATCATTTGCTCCAAAGTCACTATGAAATATTTTACAATGTTATGAAGGTCCGCTCTGTATATTTTATTTACATATAGAGCTCATATTCTAGTGCAGGAAGCTTGTAACGTCGCAAATTATATTATAACTATGTACGTCGCATAAGTGAATAAATTACATGTTTGACTCGGAAGTACGTCCTCGCGTTAAGGATGTCCATGATACTCGTATATACATAGTCAGAACACTTTTCGCACAATAAAATTACTTCAACCGATCATATGGCGGTCTCTTTCATTTTCGTTTTCATGACAGTAGACTTACGCGAGGACACACACCCTTATACCATTCAAACATTTTTAAATACTCGTAGATATAGGTAAAGTAAGAGTTAATCTAAGACTAAACCAACTGGTGAATAGTATCAATACTCATAGTCATAAACCCTTTTAAATCCCACAGGTAACAAAATCTAAGGCAACTAACTACAACTTAATAATTTAAGTTAGTAAATAAAATCTAAAGCCAACAGGGCTTAGATTTTATTTATGAAATAAAAAAGTTAGGAGGTCGTTATAAAACCAACTTTTCCTAAGTACAGAAATTAGCCTAAATATTTTTCCCTTACGCATCATATAACATAGTTTGAAATTAAATAGTGACATCGTGTGCGAGAAACATTGGAACGAGAGTTGTATATGCAAAATACACATGCACACACCAGCCTTGGCATCCTTTATCGTTCACTTATTAGAGATATCCGGCCTCCTTGGTCACTCTAAAAAAACTGGCCCTAACCATTCGCATACGTCTTTTCCCCTCTACGGAAAATTGGGAGATCTAAACACGACGTTACACCTTCCTATGAGGTGCACAAACACTTGACCTAGTCCTAACAACTGCTTAAGGTTTAAATTTTGGCATAGATACACCCATTTGTCATTCCAAAGAAAAGAACATCAGACTTGAAATATTGTTAATCTGATTTATATAGACGCAATAAGAATTTCAAGGAATAAAAATTCTTTAAATTCTATCAAATTTTCCCATAGCAATCGATCTTATTCCAAACTTTTAACTACTTCACAATTCACATCTTAGCCGCGTTCTTTACGGAGAGCAATGTTTTTCAATTTAAGTGACAAAGTGCACTTAGGTCGGCTTGTTGGATACCAAAACTTTGCCATTTCTGTTCTACGACTGTTGGAGTCACAGAGTGTCTATTTTTATTGCTATTGTTACTATACTTAATTTTTTTTTCAAGAACCTTCCTGCTGCTTTTAAACGAACTTCACATATCACGTTATTTTGGTATTGGAAACAGAGGTTGGAGTTAGAATAGCTCGGGATCATTTAGAATCAGTGATGTGTTATTGAATGAATTACGTTCCGATGAACAAGTTTGCCGGCGAAATAATATTTGTAGAATTTATTGTAACTGAAAAAGATACGCTTGTATGGAGTTGATATGCGATTTGGAATCCTTTTGATATAAGTAATTTTATGAGTATTTGAATGATCGAGTTGTGCTTAGGAATGCAACGCCATGTAGTAAAATTACTAGTTAAAATTACCTCAAAACGCAAAAAAAGTATAAAAGAGTATAGCAACTAATGTTAAATAATGATTTCTTCTTACACGAATTTCGGCTACGTCTCCATGGAGACTAGTCAATTCTCAACACTAATTACAGTGCACAACTGTGTCCTATTTGCACACACATGTGCACATAAAGTATATATTGTATGCATAAGTGCACACATAAAGTATACATAAGTGCACTTTCATTCCTCATTCCCTTATTCCGATGGTAACGGCCGTAGAAAAATCAGCATCAGGACCGATGTCGGGTCAATGTGTTTTCCTAGTTCTGGGTTGTTACATTGGCAACTTCCTGACTTTGTACTGTTATTATAAATTAAAAAAATCTCGAACACAACGAGTGTATTCGAGATTTTTAAAATTACAAATGGCTTGGTACTCGAACCTGACCTCTCCACCTTACTTTCCAGCTTCCACTCGACCAAGAGGCAAATAAGTAAAACAATAGAATATAATAATCTAGTGTTAAGTCAAAACTAAATGTAATTAATAATTGAAAGTAAAATGCTAATGATGGTTCGCTTGCTATTTGTACTCATATGCTCCTAATAGCAGATCACACGTCTAAATTTGCGTTAAGTAAGTATAAAGCCGCGTATTCATTAGGGAACGTTTGTTTAATAGTCCTCTGAAGTCCTCCTCCAGGACCTCAATCTAGAACATGACTGCCACGCAGAAGGTATCCAACGTTAGATATGAATCGTCCTTGCAGAGCATCGCGGCTAAAATGCTAGGCTGAGATGCGTCTCCTCCGCAGAAGGAACGTAACGTAACATAAGTCGAGGTCGAATTTGTAGGTAAACTACAGTCTCACTTCTTATGTAGCACAATCGTGCTAGATTTTAATAGAATAAGGAGGCAGAATCTAGAGCCTTTTGATCACAATAAATGCTCATAGACACGAACATGAATATGCCCATAACCAAAATGCGGATGCACTTTGTCATCCGTACCTTCTTTAAAATGAGCTACCGGAAACTCATAATATAGAGTCTGATGATAGACCTTTTTCGCTTCGTCAATCGAGGTCAGTAGCAATACCCGATGAGATTCAAGACCATGTAATGTAAACACTTATCATTACCTAACTTTCTTATAACAGCGCCGCGCGGTTTCACCAGAGTAACAGTAAAATTTCATTGTATAAACTACAAAATACTGTTATTATACTCCCTCAGGTTTTTCTAAGAATCTATTGTAAGTCTTTACATATACATGTCTCACTACATAAACTCATGTTCTACTTACATCGAACATAATATTGTTAATACCTCCGAATAAAAATTGTATATGACCTTGAAATTAACATAATTAATTATTCTATATACGTGTTGGATCAGCTGTAAGTACAGAGAATTGTTAAATTGAAATAAGTAATAATTATAATAATAAACGTTCACTTACATCACGACATGAAATTCGATACCAAATTTCAGGTTACAGTAGTTTCGGATGTGCATTGTGTGTGAGTCAGTCCATCACTCTCTCACTCACGGAAGTTTCACATATACTCTTGGAGCGCCTGCGTTTCTACACACATACATTTGGCCACCATCCTTAGTAAGGGAATTTACACAACTGCTGCTACAAGTGTTTATTCATTTAGAATCAAAAGCCTGAAACAACTTCAGAAATGGAGGGCTTCCAGATTAATCTATAATACGAAACTGGGGTTCTATTTCACACCTTATAGGCAGACTATCCAGAGACGCCAAAATACGTATCTGCTCATATTTAATCAGTAGCCAAGTAAAATATGTGTATACGTATGTCCACGAGTTAGAAGTTTTACTTCTTTCGTGCAACAAAAGAAAAACTGAAACGTTGACCATAGCTATTCTTTGGTGTAACAAGAGGAATACTGAAACGTTGACAATAGCTATTCTATGGTGGAACAAGAGGAAAACTGAAACGTCGACTATAGCTAACTTCATGGAGTCGGTTTTTCATGACGGTATGCGTGCATCGTAAAAGTTAACTCTCACATTTGTTCAACGTGTCAAAAGAAGTATAATTTAAAAAATGATGGACTTCCTTACAAACTATGAACCCTATTTAATTTTCTTAGGGGTGAAAATTCCATAATTCATTCCCCAGTTAGTGTCTACTATATGAAAAGATCGCACTTACCAAAATTCATGGCCCTAAACTTAACAGGTTACGCGCGTCAATGATGAATCAATCATTCAGGGTTCGTTACGTTGTAGATATGTGAACTATTATTTAGTTTTTTTTATACTGTCTCTAATACCATCTGAGATGTCAATCCATCAACGTCTCAAATAATTTGCCACACAAAAAAGGACTGTGTCTAAACACGCGCGAGTTAAAATGAAATTATTAATTCCGTTAGCGTTGAAGATAATTTTGCAGAAGCGTTGTTTGACTTTAATTAATTGGAGGCTTGTCAACGGTAAACGCAATATCTGGGCCACGTCTGTCTGAGGCGTGTATCTCGTTACGGTAATCGTCTCGCGTTCATTTAACGTTGACACACGCCCCACGTCTGATTAAACTTTCCGAAGGAAAAATGACGCTTTATGACAGCAGCTAATTAGAGTTACGCCGACTGTTGTGGCGCACTTTTTGTGTCGGTTTCAGAAATTTTCTCTTCCAGAGTTTCGGATCACTTCGTCGTTATTTATATTTGTTTGAATGGCACGACTAATTATATCATGTATTTTAACTGTGAACTTAACCCATACAAATCCCATTAAATTTTTATTTAGATATGTTTTTCCTTCCGTTGCCTCCAATGGGTCACTATAAACTCATAAAATCACGAAACGTGATCACGTAGCGATCACTTTGCAGCAGTGTTTCGTCAGCGAGAGGGTCCTCCCCAGTTGTGCCTGTCCGTCTCGGGTGTAATGCAACATTGCGCTATTAATTTTACAGATGAGTCAAAAAAGTGTCAAGAGCTGATTTGGGCCAAGGCTTTCAATTTTTACACAATTCCTATGTAGGTACGCGTTTTACCTCACGATACCCAAAAGAAATAAGAAATTAGTATAGTATCACTTTATTTTGTTTATGTCAAGCAAAACTCAAGGGCACTTTCCTTAGAATTGCAACGTATAATGAATGTAAAGGTAGTCCTTAAATAGATAATTATTTGTTTTAAAAAAAGAACTTTACAAACCTATACTTGCAGTTCATTTTATTCTGAGCTAGAGTATACGCCTGCAAATTTATGTTTGTATATTAACCTCGTGCTTCTCATTGGCACCGAACTTTCGCACGAGCTTGAATCACATCTGGTTTACAAAGGACGGCATAACGCACATAACGCTCTCTGCTGCTGGGGCTGTCTATGGTCACCCTCTTTATTTCGTCAAAGCCATACGCCTATACTAGGGAAAAGTGTGTACTTATGTTTTACTTTTAACATATTATAGGGGACAAATGAGCAGTCGGGAGTCATCTCATAACTTATGAGCATTAACATCTGCATAATTGCTATGCAGATGCGCTGTCCTCCTTTCCACCTCCCCTTCAATGGGCCATAAGCTACACAAAAAGCACACATATCGCGGCAGCTTTTTTTGGCGATCTTTACGGCGACATTTTTATCGTAAAAATAGTGTATGTAAATGAATGGTTGTCACTTATCCGTTGGCGTTTTTAGTGTCTTTGTATGTTTCGTAAAAATTCACTTTAACACTCTCTCTAATGCGCCAAAACAAGTACAGCTTGAGTATTTTTATCGACGAAGCACGAGTGAAGTGGAATAGGAA
Organism: Eumaeus atala; assembly: GCA_017140195.1. NCBI lineage: Eukaryota > Metazoa > Arthropoda > Insecta > Lepidoptera > Lycaenidae > Eumaeus > Eumaeus atala. Next base: position 141,840 of record JAFELO010001068.1, on the reverse strand, counting down.
TTATAGATATTACGAGTGACGTCTCGCTGACGGAATACTGATAAATAATTTGATGAGGCGCCGGGGAATAAACCGGCGCGATATGCGTGGACGGGCACTGAAACATGGTAATACCTGCGTGTCAATATCATATTTTACAAATATAATACGTACAATATTCATTTATTTCATACATAACTTAAAGTATGGATTTGGTATACCATATATAGAATAACAGATACGACAGTTCTATAACACTGCTTTCATCATCATCTTCCTTATTAGCTCTTACCGGTCCACCGCTGGACACAGGCCTTTTTTAATGAACGCCAAGACGGCCGATCTCCTGCTACACGCATCCATCCCGGTATCTCCGTGCATCCAGCTACTGCACGGAGTCTTCACACCTGGTGAACGGCCGACCAACACTTCATTTTCCCAAACGCGGTTTCCACTCCAGAACGCTAGTGGGACATCTGCCATCTGATCTTCTGAGTGTGTGACCAGCCCACACAACACTGGCTTAGGTATATACATTCATTAATCTCAAGTAGCTTTGCCCTGTGTCCAGGGAACAAACTACTTCTTACAAAAAATGTTATTTTAGATTGCATTTTATATCAATGCATAATTTCTACCAAATCCTTTTATTAGTTTTTGTTCAAAAGCTTTACGCTTTTATAATATCAGTAGTACTAGTAGGATTTGTCTCGACCAGTCTACCACAGTAAGTAAAAATTTGGGGTGAGAAATTATTATAATGTGGCCCATTGGCGGGGAGAATGAAAGAAGAGCAACGCATGCATGCACGCATGCGTTGCTCTCCTTTATGCTCTGCTGCTCTCCTATACGTATAAAAATACACGCTAGTGCTCAGTTAGGTGCAGTTGTAAATTAATTAGGGAATTGCCGAAAGCCTGACGGACAGTGGCGGGCGTTGAATCTAAATTTTGTATAAGTCGTATACCTCCGTCATCTGTTGATACGGTGTACTCAACTCCCAAATTCTCTGGCTTAAAATGACACGGCAATTTCAAGCGCATCACAGGTGAGGCTTCACGTCCCATCACGTCGAGGGAGGTGCAGATTTCCGTGAAGCTCCTACAACCTGATGAGCTCGCCAAGCACACCGTCAGTCAATGTCCGTGGCCAAGTACACTAGCTCTAAGTGAGCTCGAACTCAAAGAGTAACAAGGAAATACAACAGACAGAACAAATACAGAACGAAAAGTTCAATGAAAGAGGGAATAAGGTATGAAAAAAAAACTTATTTCAAAAGCTTTTTTCTCCTTCATTCTCTCTTCGCGTACATAAAATAAAGATGATTACAATTTCAACGAACTTGCGGTACCAATACCCTTTAAAAATAACAAACAAAACTTAAGATTCATCATTATCAGCCCTTATTGGTCCCTGCCGGACATAAGCCTCTTTCAATGAACGCCTAGACGGCCGATCTCCTGCTACTCGCATCCATCCCGGACCAGCTTCAGTGAGCTTATTCAGTGCGTGATATCGGAAACTTTAGTTCTCTGCCTTAGGATTTCGTTGTGAATTCTATCGGACAAAGAATCACCCAACATAGCACGTAGCACGTTCAATGGCCCGCTGAGCAACCGCAAACATCCGCACCTAATTTAACGCATTCCTAAATTAAGAGGCCATGTTTCAGCCCCGTAGGTCATCACGGCGAGGAGCCATTGGTCGAAGACTTTTGTCTTCGAGCTCTGCGATATAGGCGAAGTGAGAATGTGACGAAGTTTCGTAAATGCTGCCTAACCCAACTGAATTCTTCCATCGACTTCCGTCTAGAAGTTATGTCCACCTAATTGCAATAGTTGCCCGAGGTGTACGTATTTGTTTGCCTACGACTTCAAGAATAGATCCATCGACGTTGACCGGCCTAGGGAGAACGTTGTTAAAGAGGGTGACAAAACTTAACGTTAGCTTCAGTAAATTAACTTTTATACTAAATATAGGTATATAGACTCTCATTGTAGCCGCATCGGTAGCCCCATAATAGTCGATATTGGCTTATGTCAATCTTACTTTCTAACATATTTTCACATTCTATATATACATAACATTAATGTAAATAATTACCTAAGCCACTACACACATAAAATACATGCGTCAATCCTATAACATCTTGAAACACATTTTCCGTTCAGGTTCAAAAAAATAATAACATTTCCTCCTCCACCTCCAGCAATTTCACAGTAAAGCGTTCTCTATTCTCACACCACAGATTTTTGTAAGGTTCGACGTTGGTACCTTATGAGGTTCTTGATTAGAATATACGAAACACAAAATCCCATTTCCTCATTCGCTTTGTGTTGGTTAAAAGATTATCGATCTGAATTCTGAAAGGTATTTTGCACGGAAAATACTTCCGCTATACGCGAACATACTGGGAATATTGTTTAATGAATAATGAATTCATTATTCACATTTCATTAGTTACATCATAGTTTTATTTATTGAATCATTAATTATGTATATCGTGTCGATGTTCATAATATTGTATCATTATCATCATAAGTCGGGTCGCCCAACGGTTCTGCTTCCTTAGGATTCATTTGCACATAAAAAATTCTTGTAAAAAACTAGTGGTGGGGGTCCACGTCCTTCCACTACAGTCTTTTGGATTGAAATGAAAGTTGTTGGTTAAGAGAGATGGTAAAACACCTCGGGACCGGAGCCCCATGCACTGGTCTGCATGTTGCATGGTACACTCGATTCCAGTATTAGTGACGCTATCTACAGTGCAGAAGGCAGAACCAAATTAAATTACAAAGCAAATTACAAAGCAAAGAGATAGATCATACTGAGGCTATTTTGCCCACTGCTGGTTCAGCCCCGTAGGTCATCACGGCGAGGACCCATTGGTTGAAGACTTTTGTCTTCAAGCTCTGCGATACAGGCGAAGTGAGAATGTGACGAAGTTTCGTAAATGCTGCCCAACCCAACTGAATCCTTCCATCGGCTTCTGTCTCGAAGTTATGTCTACCTAATTGCAATAGTTGCCCGAGGTGTACGTATTTATTTGCCTACGACTTCAAGAATAGATCCATCGACGTTGACCTGCCTAGGGGGAACGTTGTTAAAGAGGGTGACAAAACTTAACGTTAGCTTCAGTAAATTAACTTTTATACTAAATATAGCTACATAGACTCTCATTGTAGCCGCATCGGTGGTATGTAGGTAATTATTTACATTAATGTTATGTATATATTGAACG
>JAFELO010001068.1:69869-138468 GCA_017140195.1 Eumaeus atala | reverse complement strand
ATTAAACTTAAATATGTTAGAAAGTAAGATGGACATAAGCCTATATCGACTATTGATAGAAACTTTAAAATAAAAAATAGATAGAAACTTACAATATAGAACACTGCAATAGCCTGTTGATCTACCCCAAACTTGCGGACCAGTCCTAAATTAAGAGACCATGTTTCGGCCCCGTAGGTCATCACGGGGTGAACGCATTGGTTGAAGAGTTTCGTCTACAAGCTCTGCGGTATAGGAGACGTGAGAGGCTACCGGAATGCCGTCGATGCTGTAAAAAATACAATAAGTTTAATTGTAATTACAATTTTAAATTGATGTTACACTAAATTTGTTTCGCTGGTTTTTGTCTAGGCTAGGGGTTTAAGCGATTGTAGATTTAGTATTGACGTACAATAAGAGTAAACACAATATTTCCTGTTCCATTAACTTTCGTTTCATTTCCTTAATTACTGTATTTACATACAGGTGCTGTAACAGGATTATAAACTAATTGACGAAGATGATTCTTCGCCCCACTCAAAGAGAAGATGATGCTCTGTTTATGATAAGGCAGTTGGCTATTCTTGGCGTAGCAGTCAATGGTTACAACATTTAAATTTACTCCTCTGTATAATGACTTCCTTCCGACGAGCCCTGTTTCTAATTACATCTACTTCCTACTAAATACTGCAATTAGTATCTGCGAGATGTTCACAGCATTTTATCATCTACATCACATCACTAGTCCGCACCTCAGAGCCGGCGAATACGTGTAAATGTGTTTTCTAAAAAAGAAATCTTAAAAATAACGTTATCCAAATAACGCGTGTCACAAAATGTCTACGTATGGAAAACACATGCATCGATGCATTTCTAGACGTGAAAACCGATAGGTGGAGTCCCAATGCACGCTGAACCGGGCAAAATCCCTACCATATTTCATGCTACCTACGTCATGCGCTTTGTGAAAGGAAATACATTTTCCTCTCTTGTTACAGTGTTCGTAGAATATTCCCTGTGTTTTATTTTATAGTGGAATGCTACAGTCAAGTTCCAACATTTTTTCTGATGACGTGGAAGCACATTTGTATCGCATGCACTGAAAGTTAAAGAGAACGGACAAAACATGTTGTTTTAAAGTTGTTCAATTCTATTTTTTGTTCATAATTACGTATTGATGTCCAGTTTATGCGAATGTTACTCATTTCAACAAAACCAATTTTACGGATTTTATCGTGTCACGTGGACATGTGACATCTCAGTCCGCCCGTTGTTTTCGTAAGATAACACTTCTAGATGTTTCAGGGCATGTTAAATAACTGAATAAACCATGATAAAATCCGTACACGTAGTTTCATTGTAATCAAAATGGTGATCATTCTATTACTTTATGGTTTCCAGAGGTAGCCAGATTGAAGTACCAGTGAAACAAAATATTTACTTTTTCATTTGATTCAATTTTAATATTTACAGTTAGTTTAATTGGATCTGTAATTTAATTAAAAGTCTTTTATATGTTAAGCATTCATGTTCTATATGCATTCAAATTATACATAATACCAAATATTTAATTATATAAAGAAGGCAAAACTCCTTACTAATAACATACAGCTGAACACCTTGTTTCTTTGAACGCGCTTATCTCAGAAAGTACTGGAACGAATCAAACAATCTATTGGCGTGGATTAGACCATTTATCGAGGAAGGCTAAAGGCTATATAACATAACGGTACTACTAATAGGACCAGAGTTACGTGGTCACCTGCTAGTGGTCACTCGCGAGGTGATGCTGGAAATAAATACAAGAAAATTTTCTTTTATTATTGCTGTTATTAGTTGACACATAAATTATTTAACGATAATCAGTTGCGGCGAGAAAGGCAAGTACGCAACTCTAGAATTCAGAGTTGTTCACAAACTCATAAGTGTATATTTGCTCAAGGGGTAGAAAATCCGCCGAGAAAATCGCCTCTGATCGGATAGGATTAGCGGTGGCGGCTCGCTCTCATTCGATTGTCATTTGTTTAGATTCCCGACTTTCTCCCGCACGAATGTTTATATACAATTTCAGGAAGAAGTAGTACCATGCTGCACAGGAGTAGGTAGTGCCACTCATATAGGGCATAACACTACATTTTCCTGTGGAACGGAATTGGGCCGGCACCACCGGGGAGGTACCTTTCGCTCACATTATACCGCCGCAATATAGATCTTTAGTGTCGCGTTTCCTGCGGTTTGTGAGTAGCCGGTAGTAGGGCAAGGTGGGCAACGCGTCAGCATAGTAATTATGTGGATGTTCATGGCCGTCCGTAGTTGAAGGCCTACTAGCTGAACGTCCATCACAACTGAGTAATAAACAAGAAAAACTGGCTAATCGACTATCACGATTAAGTGATAAGCAAAGGTAGCTGACGCGACTATTAAAATTAAGTAATAAACAATGCTAACTGGCTTAACGACTGCTACAACTAAGTGACAAGCGAGGCCACCCGGCTAAAGAACCAGCACAGTTAAGTGATAAGCAGATCGACTATCGAAATTATATAAAAAGGATAAGCGGAGTCAGAGGTTTTAAGTGATTGCCCAAACAAAAAGCGCTCCAGTCACAAAGCTACGTACCTTTCTATCGTCCTCGCCTCATGGTTCCCTTAGTAGTAATAAACCATTATTTTTACTATGCTTTTATGACTTCAGATACATAAAATTACACCGTGACCTTCATGTTAGTTCAAGGACCCAATCTCAGCTCATTAAAATGTTTTACGAAACCGAGTAAATTCTCGACAATCTCAAATTCCATTATACAGACGGCAATAAGTGTATAAATGCTCCAAACTTACTTTTCCACTCGGCTGGGCACTAACAAAAGGCTGTTGAAATCTGCACTCGGCTTGCATCATGAGCTACGGAGAATGCTCGAGTTTCTGAGTGTAGGGAGCAGTGAAACAGTGACATCTTCCACACTTAACGCTCTTGACTGGTAAGGACGACTAGTTATTTGAAACAAAGGGAAAATTGCTCGGGGAAAGTTTTCTAGGCTATTCTACGTACGTTGACCGCGTTTGAGGCCGTGGCGGTTACGTGACTCATTTGTCAAAGCTTTTCCTAGATTTCAATGGTTCATAATTAGGATTCAGGACAAAAATACTCTATTTTGCTACAAATAGTACCAATATGAGTTTTAATAGTATAAAACACACAAAACTTTAATAACAGTTAGTTTATAATACAAGTAAGGGGTGGTGCTATGCCTTTATATTGTAATGAATATCTCCATGGTCAAAATATATAGTCTGACATGCTGATGAATTGGATCTGAAAAACAGAATATTGGCTATAATCCCGTTCCTCGCAACTTTAGTTCTATTACAAGAGCATTTGACTGCGAAAACATCTTTGCAGAAGACGGAGAAAAGAGATTCGGAATTCAGCATGAGAATCAGGATATACGACGTACCTCAGAGAGGCCACAAGCTGAAGTGGCAATGGGCACGCCAGATCGCTCGCAGAACTGATAAACGGGTAAAAAATGTTCTCAGTGTGGCACTCCACCCCAGAAATTTTTCTGCAATCACTATTGACCCACATGAAAAAAATATACATACACAGCTAAATAAAATCCTACTTTGCCTACTTCAATACAACACGAAACTCTCTAAATTAGAAATAGGCGTCACTATTAAAATCCATGAATCATTACGCAAAGTGTAAATTTTTTATTAACAATATTCCACAAACCACGCAATCACAGCAAATGTACACGTAACCACTTAGTAGAAGTATTCTAAAGGCACTTACATAAATAAGTTTACATGTATATTAAAAGGTAAACGTCATGCTGTGCGTTGAGATACCTCTAGCTCCCACGATACCGCCGTGAAGTGATACACTGGCATTTCTTGCGGTTTGTGAGTAGTCGGTGGCCATAATATATTAGGCTGGGCAGGCTTAACCAAGTCCTACACATATAGAGGGGTGGTTAATGGGATTTAATGTTCGCTTTATGTCTTGCTTTTTTTCGTAGTGACACCATTGAGGCCGATTATATCTTCTTGGCTTGTATAAGTCAGTGAACACTTGTCTCCCTTTTTGTCTGGGTAGGTAAATTGGAATCACTAACTATTCCTCCTATACTCTATCGATTAAATTTGTTTTGGGTTCAAATACTAGTTTTAGCCATTTAGAATGAGTTTTTTTAAAGAGTCATAAAACTGGGCTAGGGTTAAACCAGTGGTGTGATTTCATAAATGACGTACAATTTTTTTTTGTATTATTCTAATTTGAATAAAAATATTCTCATTTCATTTCATGACGCGTTCATTCGCCATTCATTTCATGGGAACGAGAGGTAATCCAAACCAGTAAAACGATAGACGAATGAAATCAGTTAGATCTGCGAGGCAGCCCCAATCATAGTGTAAAATTATATTCTTTTCTATAGTACAGAGGTAAAAAAGCAGACGAAGCCTTTTGGTAACTACTGTAAATCATAACCATCCATAAGAAAGCGATAACAATAATAATATCCTGCCTGCAAATTTTCTGATACAGCAGCTATCTCTATTTAAAGACTAGTCATATAGGATATATTATAGAGCACAATTGTGTACGCAGATACGAGTTCATTTTTTTACCTTAGACGTAGGAGGCTTCACGAGCTCCAAGACACTCGGAAAGGGTGTAGGCTGTCAGCAGTCCGATTTCGAACTGTTTGTTAGAAAATATAATATCATCAAACTTCCGTGGTCAGGGCCCATTCGGTTATACTAGGCACAGTCATATCTAGAATAGTTGGACAAACGTGCCGGTAACAACATTATATGCTTCAGTTCTATTCTGTTAGCTACCTTTGCATGAATGTATATAAAATAATGAAGGTATATATATATATATATATATATTATATATATATATATATATATATATATATATATATATATATATTAACCACTAAAGGCAATAACGGAATGAAGAGAGGTACCGTCCAGCGTCGCCCATCTCGGGCTCATCTCGAGGGTGTGCTGGACCGAGTCCACCGCCGTGCCACAATCGTGACAACGAGTTGTTGGCTCCCTGTGGGCCGTCCTACACAGATAATCACCGAAGCAACCATGCCCGGTGAGCACCTGCGTCAGACGGAAGGTGAGGAGTTTGCGCCTACGGCGCATCCACCGCTCGAGGACCGGGCGCAAGGCAGCCGTTATCTCTCTACCGTACGGATGCCGCGCCAGGTCCTCACCCCACCTCTGCATTGACGCCACATACCCTAACCGGATCTGGTCGTGCGTGGGGTTCTAGCTGAGAGCCCTCCTATCCGAGACATAGGAACGGCTCTGGGCAAGAACCTCCGCCCCGAGTTCCCACGGGGGATCACCGGCTAGATCTTGCCACTACGCCTACAGTAGTACACGAAACGTATCAGTCTCTTCTTCTACCTTCACTAACCTACATGTCTCATCTCAACTTCCGTTGGCCTCGTTATCTCAACTTCCATCACATATTTACCAATTTAATCTCCAAATCAAGCGTGCGCAAAGGATTTTTACATAAAAAACACAACGCTATTATCTAGAGTAATTTTTATTTATTCCTAAATTTCAAAAACACCCTCACAAAGTCACATTGTTTTAGTAAACAAAATGACATGTCACCGCCCTGCAATAAATACACCGTTTATCCCAATTTTGATGTTTAATTTGAAGTGTCAGATGACTGCGTGTATTTTTTGAAAACGTTAACTTATATTTAGGCCAACAAAACGGCCTAAAGTGACCCAGCATTAAAGTCAGCTTATGACTGAGAACGTGATAGATTGCCGGCCGGAGCTTGCTACGTTTATTTTTTATTAAATGCCAAGCCATCTGGCATCTATTGCGGTAAGGTTTTTAAATCTCTATCCCCTTTTTACGGTGATATTAAATTATTGGGGATAAGTTTTTTATATTTTTTTTTTGGCATGGTTACTTGTAACACTACTACTTACATGGTTATGAAACGTTTCAAAAGGTGCGTCACGTCTTAATTTTTCTCTCTAGAAAATAGTAGGTTCCTACAATCTACTGCCGAACAGTATTTCGTAAATTCCAAGACTCCAAGTTCGTCTGCTACTCCCATGTACACCGCCGGTCCAGCCTTGGTTTTTTGTATTTGTTGAGATATTAAATATTCGCAGACAGGCGGTACTGTCCCTGCTGGCACTTTTAGAAGCTGATTCATCGCGCTTGCTCCTTGGCCGCCATTCATATAGATAGAGCTTATACATTTCCAGAGAGAAAAGATAGGCACTTCCAACAGCCGAAATAATTGATTTGAATTAGAAGTAATTAATATGGTTACAAATGGAAGATAAGGGACTTTTTAGACAGATGTTTTTCGTCCGACGTCACGAGGTGGTTCATTCATCTTTGTTAGGTGTCCACGACTTCTTGCTTGTGCAAATTTTCGTCTACACTCTGTCGAAGCGCACTGTCATCATGTTTGCGTTTCGTAGTCAATTGCACTCTAGTAATAATGATCATTCACACATGTCATATTTATTTCTTCCCAGTCCTTTCAACATAGTTAAGATACCAATAGATGCGAAACCTTTTTTAAAAACCCAAAAGTTACTCCCACATAATATCACCTCGATTCCGAACGCGAGATTGAGAACAATCTCAATAATTATGTTGTCCCATCCGTATCCAGTTGAAGGTCCCCCGTAAATTCCTCCTCAAGTTGGGCCCGTGACAAATGGCCCGGCACCCGAATGTTACATTTCGTTTTTACCCACGCAACCGTAAAGCGACATTGATAAGTGTTCAATGCGACATGTCTCCATTTCAACTGAATATACTTGAGTACTGTATGTATTATGCTGTATTTTATCACTGCCTCGTCTTTTTTTGCATTGTGCCTATATTTTTATGACTACCGACGCCTATTGACATTTGTTAATTGTTATGCCAATTGGATGGAGGAGGAACACCCCCGTCTCTCCAATTAGAAACCTACAGACTGCACGTGATGCGACATCGTAACTATCATTCTACGGCGGTTTCATGTCCGCAAGAATATTTGTCTCGGCTGCGACGCAGCACCACTTACACAGTAAGGTGGTGTTTTTTTTTATTACACAGGGAGATAAACGAGCAAAGGAGTCTTTCCACAACTACCCACGCCTATGAAGGGGCAACGAATCACTGTATTTTTATTTTTTATATAGAATAAGGGAGGAAATGAACAATCAGAGCCTTTTTACGACCACCAACGTCCATAAACATCCACAAAATGACTATGCCGATGCACTGCCCTCCTTCACTGCCAAATGGACCACCATCACTCTTAAACCGCACGAAACACGACAACACTGAATATGTAACTTTACGGAGGCATTATGTGAGCGAGAGGTAACTCCCCGCTCGTGCCGGCCCAATTACGCCGCAATGTAGCATGGAACTACTTTTTTCGAAATGTATGCAATTACTTTGCCGATGCGTCACCTTCCCTATAACCTCCCCCACGATGGGCCATGATGTGTCCTCTAGGAATAGGGGGAGGGCAGGAGACCGACACAAAAGCATAACAATATGGTTGGCACATATATGCTGGACATAAGCCTCTTTCAATGAAGGAAAAGACGGCTGATCACCTGCTACTCGGATCCATCCCGGATCAGCTGCTGTATGGAGATTGTCTTCCCACCTGGTTCACTTCATTTTCCTAAACACGACCTCCATTCCAGAACCTTCCTGGCCCATCTGTCATCTGATCTATCCACCTATCCTCAATAGTAGTGAGTATTTTAATACCTAGGTGCCACATCATTTAATACTAAAAAACGAAAAATACATCCTAATTACTAGTAGATAATGCTAAACTAAGCACACAGTCAGCAGGTAATGCTAAATTAAACAAAGACAATTTAAAAACTAGTTAAGAGTTATCAACACAAACAAATACATAACACTTAAATCTTTTCTCAATCAAATACAAATATTGTTCTTGTTTCCGCCGAAGTCGTATAGAAGTCTGTAATCATCTTACGAAACGATTATTGTTACTCGCGCTACGAGCGGGTATAAAACTAAACCGTATGTTTTTCATCTAATCGAGTAGAGTTTCTGACTCAGTGACTCAAACACGTCGTAGACCGGCTACGGGAGCGTAGCTCTGTTGCATTTCTATGTCAGCGTGGATATAAAATAAGAACGTATTGCGATCAGCGTTCTGACATATGACTGGACATTTTATAGCGATTGTATGGCTCGATATTGCACAGTGTCGTTCATATTAACATTTTATAACAGTACTTCATCTGACACGACGACATCTGAAATCAGTGTTCTGAACGCTTACGTTATATTTCTAATATACGACACATTTTGTACTATACGCTTAGGTCGGTAATCTATAACGTTTCTTTATTATCAACATTGCGAAAATCTTAAGACCAATAGGAATTCTTATCTGATATTCAATTATATTAATAACAATGAATATGCACTATACTATTGCGGCTTAGATGTTTTCGAATAAGCACTATTCGCCTGTTGTCATGTTACCTTACAACATGATAAAAGACCAATATAATCTTACGTGTTGAGAAGGTTATAACTAACTCGGATGAGAATACTGGAGTAATTTTGGCGTAATATTTGAACTCTCGTTGTAAGATTATTTTTAACATCGATAGCCGCTTACCATTAAGAGATACGATTTTTGCCGTATTCTGACATATTTATAGCATAGGGGACAATCATGCAATTGAAACTCCTTAGTTAGTACTGACGCCCTGTAACATCCACGTGTGCTGATACGTTGCCCTTCCATAATCTATCCCTTCAATTAAGCACCAGCAAGCCACAAATTGTACGAGACGTGACAATATAGCCAGCGCTTTTAAGGATTCGCGTGAGCGAGAGGTAGTTCGTGTTAGTTCCATTCAGATGCAATGTAGCATGGCAACTTTTACTATAATTTTGCCCCCTATTCATTCATAAAAAAATTGTAGGAAAGAAGAAAGTTTATTTGTAAAATAAAACGGGACAAGTCAATAAAAACGACGAGTGCTACACTAAAGTCTACCCAATTCTCATAAAAGTGGCTTAAGTGATATTCCAATTCGAGCGTCTTCAGTTCTTGCAATGGTAGTTAAATTTGTTATTATTATCACTTGATTTATAAAGCTGGACAAGCTTCTAGCTCGGCCCTCACCATGGTTCAAGCCTTGTCGTGACGGCGGGGCTCATTCAGCCATTTGAACCTAGGAGGGGGCTGCTCTTTGTAAGAGCAGGAGGAAGAGCCGATCTTTGTACCTCTCTTATAAGAAGAGGGGACAAAAGAGAACAAGGAGGCGGTGTTTTAACGAACGAGGCAAGGGGCGAAGATGGGCACCTCACCGCATTGCACTGGTTCAAAATTCAGTGGGTTATCCTGTGGTGCGGGACAACCCCATCTGTGGAGGTCTCGTCGAACTTTTAAAGGGCTGACTAGCCGTCGAGGTGCTCTGGTGATTTGGTATTCCGGGGCGGTGGTTTCGGCAGCCGGGACCAGTGAAGGCTCGTAAATGCATTTCCCCACGTCATCATACAAAAAAAAAGAAGGCTTCTATTTTGGCGAGGTAAATCCAGCAAGTTGCATATTCGTCTGACTCTATCACTAGAATCATGAGTGCTGTAATAAATATCAATAGTCTGGAAATATTGAAAGATTAAAAAGGAATCCTTTAGGCTTAGTCTTTAGCCTAGGTATGAAACGAACTGTTGACGGGCATCTATCCAGCGTTTACTGAGTGGATAGAGCGCTGGGGCGCTCTCGTTCCATCTCACAAAAATTCCGACGGGACACGGATGTTTTGGCTGTTACTTTATGAGGTAATCAGGCGGGATCCTACAACGTTGTGCCACCACTGTGATAATGATCGGGGTTAGGCTATCTACACGTTGGTTGAATGTCAAGCTTAGGCAGAAGAATGAGAGACGCTCATTGCTGTCATAGGCGAAGAGCCCTCACTACGAGCACTAATTCGTTAAATGATAGCATAGCGAGGAGAGTTGAAATGTGAGTGACTGGTACGCCAAAACTGTAATTGGTAGAAAAGGGGAAGCGGAACGCATTAGAGAGGCAGGCAGACAGTACTCGAGAGGTCTAAGATGTAGGCGCCGTCACATGTCACTTTAGGCAGTGTCATAAGGCGACGGCTCGGGGAAGTCGACGCCTATTCTATGAGGGCCGAGAAGTTCCGCGTGTTCCACATATAGGCGAAGTAAGGAGGGTACCACCTAACTCTAAGATCCCCCAAGGACACCCACTAGGGTGGAGGCATGTCTGTATGTCAACGCGTTCCCCTGGCTCCTCATATTGGTGGATGAGAAGGAACACCGCTAGGGTTTAGTGGGTCTGGGGAGCCGTCTTGTAGCTTTAGAGTTCCACATACCCCATCCTAGGGGCAGGCGTAAAAGCTTTCCTAGGCGAGAAAAAAAAATTGTACGAAGCAAAACCTAAATAAATCTGGGCAAAGATCTTCTATTTTTGTTATTAAAAATGCCTTTATTTATAGAAAAAGAAATATACAAAATACTGAAACAAAGCACACGCATCTAAATAAAATTTAAATAGGCAAATTAACCGTTTTAAATACGGCATAAATGTATCGAAACATTGCCTAAAGTAACGTAGTAAATTAATATCTAAGCCGAGGAGGAGATAGAAAAAGTTTAGTAACTACGCATTAATTTAATCTTCTGTATCCATTACATAACTCATCTACAATATAGATGGATGTACTTTGAAACTCTTGTTGACCTAATTAAAATGATTCTATTACATACCACTGATTGAATTACCTAATCGATTACACCTTCGTATACAAATTAGTCGTAATAAAGTTTGTTATCTATCGATTATCAATATTCCTTAATTGATTCAATGCGTTAATACTAATTAAAATTAACACACATGTGCTCTCGCATATATTCGATAAGGTAACATATGTTTACCACCTGTCTTTTAATTAAATTAACACTATCGACTTAACCATGACTCACAAACATTCCTTCCACTCCATTAATATTTATAAAAATATCAAGTTTCTTAAACCTAAGGTAACATAATAAATTATGAAATAATATTCTGTGAAGTTTTTGAAATGAGATTCTTTATAATTATCTCGAAAACTTTATGATATTGCATGACGATCAAAGTTGTGATTTATCTATTTCCCTGCAGAGCTTTTTAGATTTTCTCTTCAATGTACCAAGCATGTTCAGCTGCAGAATACGAGGTGCTGGGTTCAAATTTCGAGACACGTCCATAGAAAAGTAGAGAATTTCCAATCCATTTTACATAACAGTAGGGAGTTGAAAAATTGGTGTTGTTTCACGCTCCTGTCACGGAGAGTCACCTTAAATCGCCGGTCCTGGGACTGCTTCTTTTTACATTTATGTCAAATTATCTTATAAGTACGTACGCATTTATGCAATATAGTTACTGTAAAGATTCTGACACGTCGGGCAAGTTAAGTAATTAAATAAACCGCGATAAAATCCGTAAAAGTAGTTTTATTGTAACAATATAAATTGCTAACTTGTTTAGTATTTAGTGAGATTCACCCAGAGCCTAAATTTGGCTAACATTTAAATACATTTCTAAACTTACAGACTCGTAAAATAAAACGAACATAACATATTTTAAGTTTAAGTTCACATGAAGACATATATAAAAAATACAATCACACTGAAAGCGTATTCATTTAGTAAAGTTAGCTACAAATAAGAGTAAATTCGACATCTAGTTTATTGTATATCAATGAACTTACATCGTAGTTGGTAGCTTAAATAAACATTTATACAGTACTCTTGGAATTTAATGGTATCGCCTTTGAAATGTTATTTTATATCTCTATCTGTCTCGTTAAATAAGAGTGCTATCTCAGAAAATATGAGATGAAAGAAAACTGTGTTTACAATTTACTTCAGTATCAGGCGAACAAGAACTTGTTTCGATGCTCAGATTCCCAAGTATGTATTTATATACAATTTATAAGCTAATAATAAACTAAGTGTTTTCACTTTGTTGTTGTGTGGTTTTTTTTAAACTTTCAATCTGCCTTGCGGCTTCGTGTGTGATTATCGGGACGGGTAATTGTTACCTATACTAACAAATTATACGTTAAAACCATACTCGGGAGGCGCTCTGTACATGGGTCAAACACGCATTAAAACTAGTTTAGCCGAATTTGTGAAAATTGATTACTAATTGACAGGCATCTTTTGGGAATTTTGTTTCATAATAAGTATAGATTCAATTATTTGTCAACGAGGAAAAAAGTTTGGATACCTTCAAGTCGTGTAGCTCTAGCTACAAAAACTGTTATTATTATTAATTCATAAAAGTTAAGCCCGAAAGTTCTCAACTTACTAGTTAAGCGCAATTTGTGTGAAGAAACATATTGTTCTGACAAAAACGTCTTTAAGACAAGAGTTCTAGAAAGTAGTAACTAAGAATTTAATGCATTAAAGTTTTGTTGGTTTGAGAATTCATATGAACTAGAGATAAGAAAAAGAAATTTTCTCCATATTAAGTGTAAATAAAGCAAATATTTCGTGATGAAATATTTTTGTTCGAAACTGACATCTTCGTCCAATTTAAAAATGCAATTTTAGGTTTATTCAAATTTACCACTTAATTAAATTTTTTATCTTGTAATTTGTTAAATCTTTCCACTACTCTTTTGACTTGTCCTACCTACCAGATCGGTGTAAAATCTAAGAATGTTAACTTTGTCTGTACTCGAGATAATTAAACTTTAACCCTCCGTATTGTCTTTTTACCATACTCCCCTATCTACTTACACATGATAAGAGGTAGCGCCAAGCTACATTGATACTACCGAGGAAGCTCTGACTCGCATGTAGACACCGAAAAGTGGCAGCTTTGTGGCGGTGATATTTTTAGAGGGGTAATAGAATAGAAATATCTTCATTTGCACATATGATATTTATATAAAGAGAAGGAGAGAACACGACTGAATTATGCCGCTTTTTATGGGCGCCGCTACCGATGATTTCGACTGTTAATTTGTCCTCTTATATAATAAAAAAACAGATTGTAACACGTAGTCGGAAATATGAAGTAATTAATTCCCCAATTTTGCTGTTCGTACCCGGAGTTTTCATCAAACGAAGTCTGTACTGTAATATTTTTGTATTGTATTCAGATCAAATGTTCGGGCAGAATAGCTTTTGTGAAACTCGAATATTTTACATACTCCTATTTAAATTAGACATTTTATTAAAAACGATTTGGTGCGACCTCGTTCTTGTATTTGCTCGATTTTGAAACAAAAATAGAAAGTTTCTTTCCCCCGTAGGTTACAATATATATAATACCATCATAACAAGCTATACGACAAATAGTTCCATTCAAATCCGTCCATTAGTTCCGGAGTTTAGTGTGTATAAGAATATAAACATACGAACCGATTTTTCTTTTATTTTAATTCTGCTTCTGTTCACAAGAAAACATGTTCAAAATAATAAAACGCTAATTTTGAGTTGATTTCGTTTGAAATATAACTTTGTGCCTAATAGTTTTCTCCTTAGGTATTTCTAAAACAGGGCCTACCAAATATGGTGTTGTTTTTGCTACATCTATGACACACTTAGGTTAGGAATAAGATTATAGGTTAACAGTCACAAACAGTTAAGTGATACATATGTCTTTGATATCATAGTCATCATTTAGCTGTCCTCTGCTGGACATAGGCCTCTTTCAATGAACTCCAAGATGACCGATCTCCTGCTACACGCAACCATCCCGGACCGGCTACTACACGAAGATCGTCTTCTCACATGTTCTTATGAGTGTATGACCAGCCACTTCAGCGAGCTTATTCGTCTCGCGATATCGGATACTTTAGTTTACTAAAGTTTTTGATATACTTTCTAATTTTTCCAATGTCTCATTGGCCCATCTAATGAGAGGAAAGAGGAGCAACGCATTCGTATGACAACAATAAGGCGTGTGTTATTATGGGCATCTCATGGGGTAGTCATCAAAAAACTCCGATTGCTGATTCCCTCCTATAGTATAAAAAAAATGTTATTCGCACCTTTGCAAGACATGTCGCAGAGTTGGTGATAAAAAGCAGCTCCATGACGCTTAGGAATTTAATAAAATATTTTTGAAGTTATTCTTCTTTTGTTGCAATAGGGAAGAATGATTAGAGTAAAATTTACGACGCAGGCCCGACGTCACTAAGAACCAACAGCCTCCAGTTGGCTACTTTGGTATTCCTACATCAGAGAAGTATAAGTATACAACACTTTCTTTTAATCATATTGTTGGATCCAATGTCTAATACAGATTATTTAACCTTCATAGTGTCTATTCAGTTTTATTCTTATTATTAAAGTTACTCAGTTTCTCCTCTCCTCAGTGGTCTAGCGGTTAGCGCTACGGACACCCACTCGGGTAGTCCAAGTTCGATCACGGCCGTAAACAAATGAACTTTTCTAACTTAAATACATTTTCTGAGTACTCTCAGTGCGAAGGAATAGATCGTAAGGAAACCCTTATTCGTGCTATCGAAATTGGCCTGATCTAGCATTGGGCTTAGTAGTTTCCCTTCTGTGTCACAGAGGCCAGATGGGGCAGTCGCTCTGTATAAAAACTGGCACCGCCGCCAAATCCCCTAGATTTACAGTAACACATCAATATAATTAAACATTACGATTACTGATTTTGTGTAATTTAATTCATCATCATCGTTATCAGCCCACACAGGCCTTTTTCAATGAACGCCAAGACCAATCTCCTGCTACTCGCATCCATCCCGGACCAGCTACTGCGCGGAGATCGTCTTCCCACCTGGTGAAAGGTCGACCAACACTTCGTTTTCCTAAACGCGGCCCCCACTCCAGAAACTTACTGCCACATCTGCCATCGGTTCTTCTTGATGTGTGACCAGTCCATTGCCACTTAATTCAATAATGATAAATATAAAAATATAATATAGACCGTGTAGTCATGTTATTTTTTAAGAAAAATAAACTCTACACGTTAATACGGACAAACAACAGCGGGTTCTCAAAGTTTAAGAGAGTTTATATCACTTCTGTGTTCAAATAAAAAGAATCGACGATTTATCCTTACCTGTTAAATTGAAAAAGTTACTGAGAACGCTGTAAAGACGGAGACCGACCGACGCGTATGCTATGCATGGGGCAGGTTACGTATTATAGCGGCATGGGTTTGTTTACTTCATAATGGAAATGGGAATCGCTACACACGAAATTGGCTTGTGACGCAGTAGAACTAATACGCAAGAGTTTTTAATAATACAATTTATAGCTCGATTTTTTAAATTCAAAATACATATCCATCGCGTCCCATGTACTACAGCGATACATGCCTGCGGTACCACGTGATCAGTGTTCAGCTACGTATGAAATTTATTCGAGTATGCAGATGCTACGTACCAATGACGTCACGTCGTGCGTACGCTACGCGGGATCAGCCGAGCGTAGCGGTATTTACTAAACAGTCACATAGATTCTATTGGAAACATAAGCTTGTGACATGGTTCACCACGTGCCTGTTTGTGTGCCGCGGTGAGTCTCCACCTTAAGGGCACATTTACCAGCAACGGGTGTTAGCCATTATCAAAAAAGTTTATCGCAAACGTCTCACGCCGGGGACGGCGGACATTTTAATAATTTGGAAGGAATTGTAAAAAATAACGCCCAATATGAACGGTCTTAAAGCGGAAATTTAAAAGATAATGAATTCGCCATTGCAAAAACCGATAAATTGGTTTTTCGTTCGGCGGATTACGTTTGCGTTTATTTACCAAGTTTCGCGTAAACTTTGCAATCGATGCGGTTTGTGTGTTCTTTTGGCATCATTTATTATTTATTCTTTTAATTTAATGGTCAATATGGTATGATATTTCTTCAGAATTCAGACTTATAGCATACCGGTAGTAACCAGGAAGTCTACTACCAGAAGTTACACCGGGTGGGGTTTACGTAACATAACAAAAATAAATTAGAAATCGTCTATATGAGGACTATCCTATCCTATCCTACACACAAGATATCAATAAATTATATTCAGTATTTTCGCCAGAAAATTATATATATATTTTTTAAACACTCTTTATCAGATTAGTATTAATAAAATTGTCCTCAGGCGGATATCATTATGGGTGGGCTATAAGAGTAAATCGACTATAGAATAGTCGTGGTAACAATTGACGATCTTCTAGTATAGGGGGTAACGCATAATCACGGGGCCTTTTGATGACTACCGGTACTCACGTACATCCGCATTATTATTATTATTATTATGCAGCTGCGCTGCCCATACTTCCTCCTACAGTAGATCACCGACTACTCAACGACCTTCGTCGATTTGACCTGTCGCAAACGAAACTCTTCAGCTGTACCGTGCGGCGATGTTATGTGTGCGAGACGTTATTCCCGGTCGTACTGACCCAATTCAGCTGCAATGTTGATGTTGTTGTTAAACACGTTTCTAAGAAAACATAATAATTTTCTACACTATGTACTCGAAAAAATCATTCATTTGAGTTGGTTGTTAGTACTTAAGATAGTTTCAGACTACTCGTAATTACTATACACTACTACAATTATTTAAAGGTGTCGCTAGGTGGCGCCTTTACGAGTATAAATAGCTTCATATATAAATTGTGATTGAAATAATTGATTTACTCACTATGGGGTAGATAGAGACTTACTATAAATTTCCACGCATAAGTTTGAAGTGACAATGTTATCAATATAAAATAACAAGTAATTGGTATGTTAAATATGAACGAAACAGTGGACCTCAATAGTGTTATAAACTGTGCTCCTAAGTTTAAGTTTGTGCAATTATAAACGTAGACTCCTAATAAAAACTATAAATAAAACTTACTTCCTAGTTGACAAATTAGTAAGTGTTAAATTTGAATTCGAAAAGTGAAAATTCTAAATACAAACTATTTAACATGCAGGTGTTGTGCAATAAAAACAAAAAAAAAAAAAAAACTGCAACGTACGATCCTACACTGGGAACAGCTGGCAAGTAACGATACATATTTTCGAACTTCTGAATCTTTCGGTCGAATGGAAATGGATTCGAGTTGGACATGATAGGGCGAGATTTCAAGCCCCAGGTATCATAACACTTTTTGTGAAATTTCATGTACGAGGGAGTAAAAGTAAAGTGACATATATGTGATATGACGTCTGTCATACCAAGAACGCTGAGTAACATTGAGGGTCAGCTCTCATAGTAACGCCAAACATAAGAATTACTAAATACCTTCCAGTTCACGAAATACAAAAATCCTTCAATGGAGGTCTGTTCTAACATCAGATCAAGATAAATAAGAAATGGAAAATAAACAAAAAATATTAGAAAAAATACAACAAAATCTAGCCGAACAAAAATAAATCAAGATAAAAAATGTAATTTCCTTGGAATAGAATAGACGGAACACGACTATAGGAATTTACAACAGGTCATAATAGATATCAATAATAACGTGATGTAAATTAATGCATGTTGCGTGATGCAACTAGGGAGAAAAAACGACAGACCGAAACCTGTTGTTGTGGCACTAAACACCATGAGCAGAAAATTTGAAATATTGAAAAGTAAGAAGTCGCTAAACCAAATATATACTTATTTTAAAGCAGAGTACACCAAAAGCGTCGTACAGAAACGTAAATAGTTACAGAAAAAAACTGAAAAATAAACTAAAACAATGAGGAAATTTGTCCAACGCTATAATAAATTAGTTACTTTGGAAAATAAACCAAGCAGTCCAAGGAAAAATCAATAAGAGATCTATCCCAGTCGCCTGAAAGGAACACCAACCAAACAGATCGAAAAAAGTATTTGAAAACAAAATTTATCACTCATCAAGAAAAGTGTATAATATTTCATCTCTCATGCAAAGACGAAACCCTCCTGAAGAGATAAAAATTGACTAGGAATAACAATAAGCAGCCCCCCCCCCAGTGTTCTCTAGGCCGGTTTGTCACCGGAAGTTTAAAGGAGAGCATAGACAAAACCCCCCCCAAATACTAAACAACATAACAGAGATATGTCTCGTTGTCTATATGTGACAAATATAAATGTACGAATATTAATGTCTGATTCTAGAAGAATAGAACTGGATTACGAGACAAAAAAGTTAAAATGGTACATTATTGGTATGTGCGAAACGAGAAAAGGTAGTGAAGAAACAAGTGAATTCCCTGAATATACACTATTTCATACTAAAAGCACACAGGGCTTAAGTGGTGTAGGTTTTTTAGTGAAACGTACCTAAATCGGAACATAATTGACTTTAAAGGCTATTTTGTCAGAGTGGCCACTTTGAATCTTAGCCTTCTTAAAAATAGCTCTTTGTTCATCAACCTAGAGTGAAATATGATGAGTTGAATAATTTTTAAGAAAAATTAGGAACAGTATTGGAATTGGCCCTAACGAGAAGTATTATTATTATGGGTGCCTTTAATGCTCTGGTGGGTAAAACATTACACGAAGAAGAGCTCGAATTTGGCAAATATTCACACAGTAAAAGATCAAAGCATGGTCAGAGATTAGTAAAGTTCGCCCTCGAAAATAATTTCAAAATTACAAACAGTATGTTTAAGATAAGAAAAGGGAGAAAACGGACTATATATCTATCATACAGAAATAGATTATATACTCACAAGCTCTTTCCGTACATAATTTTGACAAAATCCAAAATCTCAATGACCGACCACAGAATAAGATGCAAAATTTATATAGAGACGAAAAACAAACGGAAAACCACCAAAGTTGACCGAAATTGTACTAGAAACCTAATAATTATTTCGAGAGAAACAGGAAAATATTTAGAAGAAAACTCGATAATTATTGCTGAATATTTAGAAGAAAAAAAAGACGAAAAGAACTCGAAAAAAGATTCGCGATCGAGTGATATTCAAACTTGATTAAAAAGGAAATAAGTAATTTTTTGACAGAAATATCTAAAAATGGGAAGAATTATTGAAAGATCGAAGAAAACTCTACAAAACCAAAAGAACTAAAGAAATAGAATACAAAATATCACAATTTGCTTATGATAAGAAATAAACAGAAAAATCATGCAAAACATCAAAACCAGAAGAAAGCACATTTTAGAATGTTTTATTAACAGGACTGGCACCGTGAAAAAAGTGTACAAAGAATTGCAAGCACAACACACAATGTATACTCAAAGTGCACGTCTAAGATTCGGATGGAGAGGGATGGTTCATGATTTCCTTTAAAAAAAAAGGATTAAGGCAAGGTCCGCTATCACCCAAGATATTCTCCGCGGTACTGGAAATGGTATTTAAAAACATTAACTGGAAAAATCAAGGGATAAAAATAAACGAAGAACGATAATTCGCGGACGACATAGCAATTTTTGCTGAAAATGGGTTAAAATTGGGAAAAAAAAGAAAAGAGATAAAGAGATTTAGTCGATTCATTTACCACTTACCACTTTGCTCTCGCAAAAAAGTTGGGACTATTATCAAAAGCCACAAGAACAAAAATTATGAAAAATGCTATGTATCAAAACATTACTGTGGGCGGAACAAATTTAGAATATATCGTAGAATATATATAGGCCAAAACTATCTCGTTTGAAAACCAGACAGAAAAAGCCAAATGTGATACACTAAAGAAAAATGGAAAGAAGTACGCTTGGCATTAAAATATCAGATAAAATAAGAAATGAAGTAATAAGAAAGGAAACAAAAGTGACTGATATAATTAGAAAAATGAGAGGAAAATAACGTCTAAAATGGAAATGAGCAGGCCATGTATGGGGAATGCCACATATGGGCCAGAAAAATTATGGACTGGGTGCCTAGAGATGGGCATAAAAATAGAGGAAGACTAAGACGATGGGAATATATATTTAAAGAAAGATGTGAACCAGTATGGAAGAGGATAGCGAATGACAGACAGTAGTGGAGAGAAATGGGGGAGGCCTACGCCGCAGAGGCGACTTCCACAAGTCAATAAATATATATTAAATAATAGCAATAATTCATTAGATATAGAATTATAGGTAAAATATTTGAGTAACTTAGTAAGTAATTAAATAATCATTGATAGTTCTGAAATAAATAGTTAAATTGAAATGGAATTAACCATAAAAATATTAAATAACCATATAAAAAATTTCATAAATGTGCATGGTATTATTGTGGTAGAATGAAGGCTATTTTATTTTATTTTATTACAATTATTTTAAATTATTATTATGTTATGATCTTTACTCTCTATAGGCTACCTAGTCACTACAGTTTCACCTAGGTGGGAAAGTTGGCTTTGAAACAATTTTATGCATAGTCATTAAATATTTGTCTCGAAGTATTTAACTGCCTTGCTATTTTGTAAGGTGAGATTTTTAAATCTCTCTAGATGGAACTGGAATATATTATCCATAAAATTATTTAAGGAAACATATTTTATGAGTAATAAAGACCATAGTATTTTCACTAGTTTAAATATAGGAAAAACTATTAATAGTCTTTTGTAGGATAGTAATATAGGTACTTGACCGGGGCATTCGTATTAGAATGAGTCTACTAAAAAAACGTGCGTTGTGAGCCATCGAATCGATTGGTAACAATGCCTTCAAGAAAAATGTGATTTGAAAAACTTTATTACCACATATAAAGCCGCAATAAACGTAGAGATATAAAAGACATAGCATTTGATCTTAAGCCGATACCTTAAAAATTATCTAAAGAGAAGAAATTTACATTATTTGTGAAAATGACTTTGAACAAAGCTAATCAAAAAAATCTATTTGAAAATTAATTAAAATTGGTCCACTAGTTTCGCTGATTAAATTTGATAACAAAAGTTAGAAATGTAATTTACTACCTATTATTATACGAGTTCGGAGGAATATGTACAAAAACACCGTGATTTTTGTGACACGAGATTTTTATAAGATAAGTATATTATCTTCTAAAAATAATTAAAAATATTAGATATCCAATTAATGTAGAGAAAATGATTAAGCGTATTTTAGCAAATGACTTATCGACTTGGGGTGCCATTGGTCCGGTAATCTCACGGTCGTGTGCCTTGGACACCAGTGGCTGATTGGTCCTTCTTCTCGCCCATCGCGAGAGAGTAAGGTTCAATTAGCCAATGGCTATTGACCCGACCTCGAATCCGTGCTTTGGCGCCCCGCCGAAGGTGAATGGTTTGAGGGAATCCAGCGTCGAGGGCGACATTATCCGCTCGTCCTCCTAAGGGCGTGTCGTTACGGGTTACCGTAACCCTAAACAGGCTTTATAACAAAATGGACTCCATCAGCAGAAGGGAATATGGTCCCCGGGTGGGTCCCCGAAAAAGAATTAGCTTGGGTAAGTCATCTATCGTAAAACTAAGGTCTGTGGTAGAAGAGAAAACTAAGGTCTGTGGCATGTGATGTGTGTGTGGTAGTGCATTCAATTCCCTGCCCTGGGAAACAATACACGAGGGGCTGCTATTGTACTCAGTGCCTCGGTACCTGCGCAACATTATCGGGTACTATTTATGTATTACCCAGCGAAAAAAAAAGAGAAAAAGAAATGACTTATCAACTCGGAATGAAATTCAACACCGTATAGTCTATAGCTAAAAGTCACTGCTCGACAATACACACAAAATAGAAACTGTTTGTTGTCATACAAGGAAACTGCGAATCGATTTTCCGCGGAAATATATGAGTTTTTTGAAAAAATAAAATGTGATAACGGCACATTTAATAGTGTCAATATCAGCTTCGCGACGAAATGATGCAGCATATTTGAGCATATGAAGTCTTCAGTCCGAGAATAAAACTCAACATCCTATAGTCTATAGCTAAAAGTCGCTACTAATTACAAACACAAAATATAAACTCTTTGATGTCATATAACGCAGTTGCGTATCGATTTTTCACCGCAAATATGACTTTTTTAGTAAAAAGAAATGAGATAATGCCGCATTGGATAACTCCTATATTAGCGTCGCGAAAATGATGCATCATATTTAAGCATATGAAGTCATCAGTCCATGAATCAAACCCATCACCCTATAGTCTATAGCTAAAAGTCGCTACTGACCAATACGGACACAAAGTATAAACTCTTTGTTGTCATACAAGGAAGTTGCGTATCGATTTTTCACCGAAAAATATGACTTTTTAATAAAAAAAATGTAATAATGCCACGTTGAATAATGTCAATAATAGCTTCCGAGTGTAACAATGGGGTTCCGTCCACCGACGGGCAGCATTGTCAGCGCTCAATCGGCTCTCAGTGGAAAATGGCCCCCAGAATGATTCTCTTTTGTAAACTAAACGAGTGACAGTTCTCTCTTTGAATATACGAGGTAATTGAGATTTCGTTCGCGGCTGATTGTGTTTTCTTTGCTTATATTCATCTATTGAAGCTCCCAGCGAAGCTTTACTGCACTGATTAAGTAAATAAATAAAGTTTTATTTATGTAGTACACATTCACATCTTTAGGCCAGTTCCCTAATAGGGTAGCGAACAGATAGGACTTTTAGTTAGAGGTAGTGCTATGCTACATTGCAACGTAATCGGGCTGGCATGACCGGGGAGGTACCTCTCGCGCACTTGATACCGCTGCAAAGTGATATTTACGGTGTGGCGTTTCTTGCGGTTAGTGAGTAGCCGGTGGCCTATTGGAGGTGGGTGTGAAATGGAGGGCCACGCATCGACATCATAATTATGCTGATATTTATGGGCACCGGTAGTCGTAGAAGGGCTTAGATTGCTCGTTTGTCCCCCTATGCTATGAAAAAATTACCATCGCCTTTAAGGCGGTATCGCGCGAGGTACCTCCACGTTGGCGCCTGCCCAATACGGCTGCAAAGCAGCATGGCTCCGTAGTGATCATTTCAAGCTAACTTAGTATCCTCATGTTGCGTGAATGTTCATGGGGTCAGTTGTAATATTAAGTAAATGGAGCCGGACAATTTTCTACCACAATCTTAAATTATGTTTAAGCCCATATTATGTACCTCTTTCACCAACACTTCTATGTTCAAATGTCAATAGTTACAAAAGACATACTTACAATGTAAGAATTGTTTTGGAATTTAATTGGTGGCGGCCTATCTCCAGTAGTGGACGTCATGATGATGATGATAAGGAATGAGTTATCAACAAGTTTTATAATACGCAATAATAAAAAAATATCAAATATTAAGTAATCAAGTAACCCAAAGAAAAAAAACATCAATTTGTATAGCTTTTTAACTAGAATGACAGGTTAATATTTCGTGTGGACTTTTCGTGTCGGCGAAGGAAATGTCGTGTGCTGTTGGTATCTTGACACTTGACATAGTGCCGTTTTACTGTTTGTAATTGAACATTTCTTAAACAAAACAAAAAAAAAAAACAAAACCTTGAGAGTTATTAATTGCTTAGATGCCAGCGTTCAATTTCGCAATAGTCGTCTGTCACAATGAACCGAGTAGTCTGCAGGCTTATTACGTTAGAATCGTGAAATGAGTATTTAAAATATAAAGTCGCATATTTTTTAACGTAAAACGTCATCGCTTCAAGTCAATGATCATTCAAGTTAATGAGTGGAGTGGAGTGTAATTAATGTTGGAGAAATTATCTTCCTGTTTGTAACCCACAAGAGTTGGCACTGACAGTTTGGTAACATATTCCACGTCCCGCCTCTTTTATAGTTTCATCTGCCCATATATATTAAAAGGACAGTGATACAAATAGATTTAAAGTCTAATTCCTTATACTTAGAGATGAATAAGGAATTAGACTTTGGATAATAATAATTTGTGTACTTATCAAACCACGTTAGTCTAGCCCTGTGCTAAGTAACATAAGGATTTTTATTACAGGTATTGTTAGATAACAAAAATAAATAAATTTTCTTACATAGAAATACACATATAGATATCCATGATATAGGCGGGTTTCGAACCCACAATCTACGGCGTAAAGCATTCGGCATGCACGACTACGTCACGACTACGCTCACTACACATCGTGAAAAAGCTAGAGGCAGTATATAACAAAGGAAAAACCACCAGCTTCCTGCCACAAGCCGGCATGAATAGAGAGGAATCATAGTCTAATAAATGTCCTGCGTGTTCTCATAAGAGCTGTAGTATTATCGGTTTAAGTACAGCTGGCAACGTGTAAGTTTAACTTGTATCTCTAATGCGCTGTAAAAATCTTACGGGTCTCAATGAGGACATGGTATAAGGGAGGAAGCCAAGGGCTCTGTAGTCTGTAACGCGAGCGCCATTGCAGACAAACTGTCCTGTGCGGACGATAGCCATATTCGCTTAAATTGTATGGCGCGATCTGCACGTAATAAGCCCGCCGCAGCGTTAGCGTGTTGCTCATGAAGTTTGCTTCCCTGACTGGCCAGGCGACACCATTGTTTACCTGCCAACAGCAACGTCGTGTTTGATCGAGTACCTGCAGTCTCTATAAGGGTAACATACCTTATCGTAGTGTATTTATATATTATTGAAATATAGTTATACTTTGACGCATCTTACATTTTAAATGTCATCTAAATACCTAACAGACAATCCTATAAATACTACGAGTGACTACCTCCAGATGTCTCTCTATGATCTTGCCGGAGGAAGATCATCATAGTATATGAAAGTATTCTACGATTTCGATGTTTGGGTATTCATTGTAAAAAAATGGCCAAAAGCGAACCGGGCCTGTGGCTTACGCGTAGCAGTAAAAATAATTTCTCAACTAGTAATCGTTGTTGGTCAAACCAATTTTTGTCGAAAGTTTTTATGGAATTCTATAATCTATTTTTTTTACAATTTTCCTCATTCAGAAGTAGTAGTTCAAAAGCTACAGGAGGGACGGGGCCCTACTCACTTTTTACCAGTTTAGAAGCGAATATCTCACAAAGTATTATAAAAACTGAACCTTTCTGTCCGTCACGATGTCACGGACATTTTACTCGGAGGTTATGGATACTATATTATGACACGAATTATTAGTAAGGTTATTTCATGAACTGATACAAAAATTATGTCGTATGATTTTGAAAATGTAACTGATAGATGAACAAAAAATTTCGACAGCAGGTGCAGAACAACTGGACAAATGTTATAAAACCTCCGCTTCTAATCTAATGTAGGCA
Organism: Eumaeus atala; assembly: GCA_017140195.1. Lineage (NCBI taxonomy): Eukaryota > Metazoa > Arthropoda > Insecta > Lepidoptera > Lycaenidae > Eumaeus > Eumaeus atala. The sequence goes on along the minus strand of JAFELO010001068.1, from coordinate 113,313 downwards.
AGTTTTTTGGATTCGCATTATCGTCCTTTGTAAGATATTTGCTTCTAATGTGGTGAAATTATCGAGAGCGAAATTGTAAAAAATACTTTAATTTATTGGATTAAATAAAAGCTTAAGCTTCCAAAGAAAATTGGTTTTAACAAAATCAATTACGCAGATTAAGATATATGCGATTACTGTCGTCTGCGGGTACGGAACCTTTCATAGGGGAATTTGACTCGCTCTTGTGCTTTACTTTAAATTTTGTAAAACATTTTCTCATTTCTTTCTTCGTCATTTTGTGGTGGGGTTAAATAATAAGAATAAAATACAAGAATATTTATTTGTGTAAAAACGATATTTCTGAAGTCTAAATGTTGGTGCGTCCTTTTCGGCAATATAGCCTGCTGTTATGATTGGGTGACCTTCCAGGTCGATTCTTCAGCTCAATTCGTCCTAGGTAAGTAGTACTAGGTCGATTCGCAAACATAAATATTTCATTTTTATAGCACTCATCCTCACGGGAAGAAATATACATTTTGCTAGCCCTTATAAAAACATTCTTCCATTCCTATTGTGTGGTTTTCTTTAATTAAATTCTTTATTAAATTATTTAACACTTGAATAAATAGATGAACTTTATAAAGTTATTATTATAGGAAAGTACACTTTTTCCACAATTATTTAATTTAATAATTGCACAAAAAATTAATAATTGTGGAAACAGTATATAAAGTTTACTTATTTATTCAAAGAAGAAGTGACAATACATCCAATCAACTATAAATTATTTAAACAAAAAAAGTTCTGTTTTAACCAGCTTTTCTAGTTTAGGTTCGGAAGTCAATACGCCAACGGCCACTCCTAAATAAACTTATTATCCTTATATGTACGTGCGTCCATTGTTTTACAGCAGGATCTATGGCGATTGCGGGTTTAAAGTATTCTTAATAAAACAATTAAGCATGGCACTACTTAGACCTTGTGTATCAAATATACATTCATGAGGAATTTAGTCTACTAATGTTATGAGCGCGAAACTTATGTAAGTATGGCTGGATGTCCTTCACGTAAAAAAACTACTAAATGGATTTTCATGAAACTTTAAAATAATATAGCTTATAATATGAGAATAACACTTGGGCTATAATTTATGACGACACTGCGCGCAGACGAAGTCGCGGGTGCTAGCTAGTATATTTTTATATCATAATGTTACAATCAGCAGGACCGGAGTCACATGAGTAAGCAAAATTACTTTTGTTCCGGAGTTACGCGGGTGAAAGCGCGACGCGCTTCTAGTGGTGTGTGTATATACGATACATAAACATTAGAGAATGTACAGTGCAAATTGAAAGTTACAAGCATGTTTAGAATACTGCCCGTCGGGTTTAATTACAAGTTGGAACGCTACGGCAGCAATATTTCATGTAGAGCTGGGCTCTGGAATGTATTTTCGTTCACTGTATTCTAAATATATCTACCCAAATGCGCCTCATTTAAATATCCATAATAAAATTATCTGTTCAATTGTAAGGTGACACTTAATTGGGGGTTTGCATTAATAGAGAAATCATGCAACGAAATGCAAATAAAAAAAGTTATATTAGGTATAGAGGCACAAAGCAGCTATTTATTTTTTACGGCGGTATCATGTTCGTGAGAGGTCCCTTCGGTCGTGCTGACCCAATTTGGATGCAATGTTGATGCATTGCCACCATCTCACATTAGAGAATGTTTAGCTATTTTAGAATACATGTTTTGAATAAATACTGCCGTTCACTTATAGAACGTGTATATAGGATAGAATGATAATGATGCATATATATATATATATATATATATATATATATATATATATGTACATATTATTGCTTTATAAGAGCCATTTCTGCATTGCAGTCTAATAAGGTCAGCACGAATGGGGAGATACATGTTGCTCGCACAGTACCGACAGAAAAAGATAGCTGTCACGTTTCATGAGGCCAATACTAATAACGTATGTGGGTTACGGAACTATTTAATAAAGGCGACTATCTGCATTCTTGAATGTATTTCATAATCTTATTTATCTCAGTGAATAAGCGATTTATAATAGCAGGTATTCCGTATCAGTTCATGAAAAACATAAAGTCTTCAAAGGACAAAAGCGTTCCTATAAATTATTGGTTATCAAAAATCTTTGAGCTTTATTGGACATTTTTCATGTTACAACGGGCCGACAACGGCGAAATTAAATTCTTTTGTAAGCGTTTTTTTGAAATAAACTTTTTCATGTTAAACATTTTTAGCTATTCTTTTATGTAAAAATTAATATTCATTAAAACTCTTGCAAACGTAACTATTTTTTATGAATGAAAAATATAAAATAAAAAAACTAGATTTGTTATTCATTAAATGTGTTCGTTCATTTCTAAACAACAAACGTATGTATATTTTTCTATAAAACAACTCGTGGGTGTATGTTCTATTCGTAGTGTTCCCTTTCATTAGAACATTAAAAAACAATATCTAACAATGTTGTAAAGTTTGACCAATATATTTTCAGAAATTAATTTTTAAAAAAGCTGAAGTTCCACCTCTACTCACGACTGCATTATGCACATTGCAGAGGAACATGATCCTGAAATGAAAGTTACTTGGTGTAACTTGTGACGTTGTGAGGTAATATGTTACGAGTCATATTATTACACACCTTTTTTTAAATGTTTCAGAGAAGAAGTTCTTCCTTCACGCTTGACCTGAGGACCAAGCAGCATGTGAATACGTAACGAGAACAATGATGCCAACGGAAGTTGAAAATTAGTGAAGATAGAAAGAGATTGAGTTAGATTTCGTGTATGACTGTACGGACAAAAGAGAAAGAGAGAGAGATGCAAGAACACAATGTATTTTTCTCTCTTCCCCTCATTTATAGGGCACGAAATACTCATTGAATGCTGAATGTATCTCAGGCTTTAAGAGGCTTTGTGTTAGAGGCAGTGTTATCTGTATTAGAGGCGTTTTAGAGCGGTAACCAACACGTCCGGTTAGGTGTGTAAAATGATGAGCCGTGCTGTCGCGTTTAGTGCAGTTTGTACATTTTCGATGTAACATAGGGAGGATAGGAGGAGGGAATTGGGACCACTTGTCGTTACCTTTATTAGGACATTGTTGCAATTATGTCTTGCTACTTAAATATTCTATAAAAATGTATATCTGTCATATTTGACAGTTAGACGAGAGGTGTGATCGGTATCGAAGTAATGTCACTCTTTGTTCTTTTCGGCGTCGCTTGGACGGCGGATTGATTTAGCGCTGACGTTATCTGCCTTCAGCAAATCGTAATTAAATAGTCTTATCTTTTCCGCCGTGAACCTATACATTACTGATATGAAGTAATTAAATAAAAATTATATTTCATAAAAAAGAGTGAGTGCTTCATTTTTTACCGACGCTATGTTTCATATCTTATTAAATCTTTCTTAATGTTAAAATGTCTTAATTCTTTTAAGTGTACACTTTAATAGTAGTAATAACATGATCTATATGGCTATTATTCATTTGATAGACTGTATCCGTAATGTTTAGTTTGAATAGTATATGCCACGTGTGAAAGCTTGATGTTAAATTCTATTTAATTGTAACAGAGTTTATATCTTGCCTTATTTTAGTTGGCTCATGAAGCCAAGTGAATGGGAATCTTATTGGTTGTGTGTTCCTTTTTAGAAATTGATGTCTTAAGTTTACGTGAATGTTAGTCATTACAATAAAACTACTTTTACAGATTTTATCGCGGTTTATTAAATTATTTATGTAGCCCGACGTTTCAGAAGCTTTACAGCAACCAGTGCACCCATGACCATAGTTTCAGTAAAACTTCCGAAACACCGGGCTACATAAATAATTTAATAAACCACGATAAAATCCGTAAAAAGTAGTTTTATTGTAATTCCTTCTCAGAACTCTACTCCTTTTTCTATTTTGTTTATTAAATTGAGATTTAACATGAAGATCTAATAGCACTATATTCTTCAAATATTGAATATAAGGAATGAAGGACAATCCGTGACAATTAGTGGTTATGGAACAAATATTATATATATATATATATATATATATATATAAAGGACCGTCCAAGTTGCAGCCGGGAGTCTCGGCCAACTATCCAGATAGGACTTCACACCCTCACTTTATACTAATCAATAACGAAAACTGTATCAATCCCTTAATAAGTTGTCCTTGTACTATTTTAAGACTGTTCTGGATTACGAATGTGGAAAGACAATAATTAAATAAATGTCTCTAAAAGTCTTAAGTAAACCTATTAACGTCCTTTACTCCCAAGTGATCAACCCTTTTATAGAATTTATAACATTAAGATTGTAACAACGTCTATGGGTGTTATAGAAAGGCTCTAATTCCTTCAAGTTATATACGAAAACAAAAGAGTATCAGATAATTACTAAAAATATTTAAAAAAATAAAATGGCAAATCAGAGCCCCCTTTACTTCCTTACAATTTTTTTCACAGGATTTTCTATGAACCCATGCTGTAAAAGTGGCTACTGACTCTTTTTATTTTTAAAAATAAAACATAGTCATTTTTTGTAAAAAACATTTTTTTTTATTTCCCATCTATTAGGAGGGTTTATGACACCGTAAAAAAGGGATCAAATATTGGGATCAAAATCCGAGTGAACCGAGGTGAAACTCTCCGAGTTTTCAGACTGTATCCAAACCAAATAAACGTTCATATACGGATACATTATCGTTTCTTATCTCTCGTGAATTCTTCCGTACATAATCTAAGCCTGATTGCTTAATCAGTTAATCCCACAAGCACAATATGTACAAATTGTTTCTAAGCCGTTCATATAGGGATAACAATAGCGACGTACATTGTATACGTATTAGGCCGCGCGCAGAATGTTTGCATAAGCTAAGGGTGAGTACACATAGATGTTCTTTTGTGTATGAGTCTTTTGTTGCGGATATATATGGCGTACGTTTACCATGGAACACCAGGCCGCTGTGCAAATACGTATTGTTAAAGTATCAAGCGCAATGCGGAATGAGAATAGAGAGTTAATTTACTATTGCGTTAAAATGTTAGGTTATGGTGAAGCTTTTGCTCTAATTATTATAGCGATCAATTAGATGTTTCAGGAATGCTTCTGGTTTCTAGCGGTTTGTGAATACCCGGTGACTCTTTGGCAGAGAGAAGGAAAGTATGACATCAGCACAGCCATTATGAAAATGTATATGTGCGTAAGTAGCCATAAGAAGACTCCCGACTGCTCGTTTCAATGATACAAAAAAGAATATTATCTTCTGGCATCACCTAGTACGCCACTACGGTAATTTTGACGTTGTGTTAACTTTTAACAAAACGTCAAAATTACCAAACCAAACAAAATACTAAAACTTTAATCGAATATTTTAGAATGTTTAAAACCTTTAAAATGATTAAAATTATCATGTATAAGTGTGAGACCAGGCACGGCTACATTTCCTGATCCCTCATTATCCTATTTCGATGGGATGGCAATACGACACGATCGAAGAGAAATCAGGCAGGTTTAAGTTAAAAGGCTCTCCGAGGGTATAACACAGCTATCTTCCTGAATTCGGACTGCTATTAGAAATTGAAAAATCCCAATAACCGAGCCGGGACTTGAACCCAGGGCCTCACGATTGTGGTTGAGCATACTTACCACTAGACCACGAGCCAGCAAAAGAAACGAAATTATTATAGGAAACCATTGCGAGTCAGCTTCGACTCGCGACTGGGGTTTACTCAAATGAATATGATTCTTAAGAAAATAGTGTGCAGGAGACATGAGCTAAGTGCTAGGTTGGTGTTTCTGCTCACGCATTTTCACCATAGAGATAAAATAGATAGAGAAGGGATACCATAGGCAGGTATAAGGCGGTGAAAGTTCATATTGGTTAATAGAGAGGTAGATAGGAGTGCTTGTATAAAAGAAATGAACAAAAAAAGAGACAGAAATCACATCTGCTATTTCTTTCATCTTACACGGCCGCGTTTTAGGCTGGGTTCTCTTCCCTAACTATATTATCTCTATGATTCTTACTCCTCATATTTTTCTCCATATTGCGAAATAAATCATTGAAGGGGCAACCACCAAAAATCCTTATATAGCTTGTGATTATATACAATCTCTATATAGAAAAACTTTATAGAGCTATACCGTCGCATTTCGTGCTGTTTGTGAGAAACCGGTGATCCAATGGACGGGTCGAAGAAAGCCAATGCACCCGATGATAACAATGACCGGTTATCATCGGGTGCATTGGCTTTCTTTAGACTAGTCGGTATATACTAAAAAATATGGTGATCCTCGTTATTACATTTATATATATTACACGTGTAAAAGTTGATTGTTTTATACTTATTTAATAAATTCACTAGTTTTTACGTTATTACATTTATATATGTTACACGTGTAAAAGTTGATTGTTTTATACTTATTTAATAAATTCACTAGTTTTTAATTTGAGTGTCACTCGTTACAATAAAACTACTTTCATGGATCTTATCGCGATCTATTTAATTGATTAATTAGCCCGACGTTTCAGAAGCTTTACAGCATCCATGTTCACGGGTGGACTGAGATGACAGACGCCCTGGTTTCACAAATTATTAAAAGTATCCAAACAGAAAATAAAGCTTCTGAAACGTCGGCCTAATTAAATCAATAATTAAACCGTGATAAAATCCTAAAAAGTAGTTGTATTGTAATGCATAACAATTTATCTGATGCCATAGACGTCAGCACAAATGTTTGCATCTTTTTCTTCGAAAATCTCCTACTGAAATCAAAACGTAGTGTCTAAACAAACCAAACCATTCAATAGAAATTGAGTAACGATGTGAAAAGAAAGAGTGGTAAAAATTAGTATTTATTACAAATTTTTACCACTTTTACTTCAAGGAAAAATATTCTAAATATTATGAAATACGGAAAACGGGCAAAATACGCAAGTATCACAAAGTCATCCCTCATTACTGTAACTATAAGTCTTGTGACAGAAAACACGTACCTACAAAACACAACAACAACGTGCAAACGGTATATTCTATATACGAAGAAAAAGCCACCTTCATTTAGCCTTATCAAATAAAGAGGGAATTATGGAATCTGCACCCACCACACGTACATATGTCATATTTTCCTTATAAACAATTACATATTTTCCTTATAAATTGCCTTGACGTTGTATTTTTCTATAGCAACGTCAAGAATTTCTAAAGTAAGCTGAGTTTGTATCTTTTTTAACGTATCGAGGCTGAACATGTTTATAAAGGAACAGACATCCACTCAAGTAGTTGTTACATATAACGGGATATTTCCTTTGGCGGACGCAGGAACCCAAAGTAGGCATTATGTCGATAACACGGTCGACCGATTGGGCGATGTCCGTTCTTCTTTGTAGTATACTATATAAGAAAGCCCCTATGTTTTTATATAGTATTGTTTCAGTGCTTGATCATCCCCTGTACTTGAACATGGTCCGACCAATAGAGTCTTTTGGCTTAGACATCGCCAAATGGTTACCGAACAGCGTATTGTTGTACATTCATGACTCAAACTATATTGTGTGGAAAGTTATATTTGTATAAAGTTGTGATTATTTTATAAAAAATATTATCGATTTTCATTGGGTTTGTTTTACATTCTCATTAACATTCCCACATATACTGTCATATATTCTAGCACTCATCATCTGCTCTGTATAAACTATGTGGACATCATACACTTGTAAGAATTATACCGTTTTTGGTCCTTCGAGCCAGACTATCTTTCGTTTCTCTTCCTTACCATTCCTCACATTGGACCATCCTAGTCGACCGCCGTAAGTCAATTAGAGCACAGCTTTCTGTCTGCGATGGTAGCTGCTCGTACCAGTATCGATTCAGCTCCAAAAGCGATACAATACAATGCCTGAAACCATTTTTATATTACATCGATATGATTTGAGATATGTCTATAGAGGCAATGGATACCTTACAGCCAAACGAGGCTGTCGTTACTATGAAGGTAAAATATCGCATTAGGTAGAACAGAAACAGATGTTACAGGGGTTTTTATTACTCTAAAAGAAGAAAGGGATGTATGTATGTATGTAATCTGTATATAAATATAACGTTTCGCTCCTCAATACGAAGTAAAAAAATATATAAACCAGATTTTGATGAACACGGATTTTAATGTTATTTTTGAGTGTTAAAGAGCATAACATAGTAAACTCGAATGAAACACTTTCGAAAAGGTAAGTTTATTGTACAATGACATAATTTCCGCTTGATAAGAAAATATATTTAATGGTTCCATTATAATTAACGAGGGAACGACGTGGAACTTTTATTGCTCTGGGCGGGCGTGAATTGAGTCAACAGACTTCACGTCCATCAAAGGTTCAATTGATTTATGATAATACGGAAGATGAGTTTTATTTTCGTTGTTTGACCTTAAGATATTGCGTGTAAAAAAGAATATTTTAACAGTAATATATAATCGAATGTTAATGACAGTCAATACGACTCGATCACGATCAGGCGTAAGGCTAAACTCAAGAGCCTACCTCTTGACTCCGGCTCAGTTATCTCTTTTGAGTATAATGGACAACTAGTAGTTCGAATTATACATGTATTATTATAAGCATATTAGAGAAAAAATAATTTTTGTTGAGGAAATTTTCCATTACTGTGTTTCCAACCTAGTCAGTATAAGTAACTTTCACGCTGAAGACACTAAGATTTTTTTACAGTATAGTGTATCACAGCCCATTAACATCCGTACGTTTATATACAGATGCGTTGCCCTCGTCCAACCCCTAGCCCCAAGGGGCTACCGGCTATGGTCATAAGGCGCACGAAACGCGACAGTACAGCTACCAGTTTACGGCGGTATCATATGAGCGAGATTTACCTCCCCGGGCACGCTAGCCCAATCCGGCTGAAATAGAGCGTGACACCACTTCTTAATATTTATCCAGATTCGGTAACGATCATATATGCTGGTCCATTGGAGTGGAGGAGGAAAGGAGGGCAGTGCATCTGCAATACAACTATAATGCGAATGTCTATCGGCGTCGGCAGTCGTCAAAAACCTATAAAATGCTGATAAGATGCTGATAATGATGCTAATAAGACATCGAAAAACTATGGCTCCTATTTCGTCATCTCACCTAGTTGAAAGTCGAATTCCATTTTCTTGTGTGCGCCCTGTACTGCAGAATCTTATTGGCTGCCTGCCAAATTAGATGCAAGTTCTTGACATTACTTTAGCAAGTTTCAAATATAATCAATGGTAATGCCAAATTAACTGAACTTAATTAAATGTAGTACCAAATGTGATAGAAGGCAATAGGCAAGACGATAGATTTTGGAATCCCCTTTTGAATGTCGATACACGACTACTATTTCACAAAATAACATTATTTAAATACAAAAGTGAGTTTCAATGCTATATGCATATTATATTAACTAATATAAAATAAGGCGCCAAAATGCGTGTCTTGTCATGATAATTTCAATTTGATGTCATGTCATGTAATTTCGACTGAGATGAGTAGACAAGTTCGAACTGAACGGCGATTTTTGCCGTATCGTGACGTCATCGTTCAGTACACACGACTGATGGCAGTATTTTACACTTATATTTTACTAGAAATTTAATTAATCTCAAAGTTTATTAGTAATCTAGACCGGGTGATTATAAAGTTGATTCAAATTTCACTTTTTTTAACTTATCATCACGCCTATTAAAGCAAATAAACTATTTCCCTTGTATATATTATATTATTCTTCGTTTTTTACGCCTAATAACCAAACTTCATCTGTTAACCTCTTTTTTTGTTGACGCCCTGGGTGGGGTCCAGTAGTGTGTGGGGCTCGTGGCACATTATATAGTGCTGAATACCCACAAAACACACCGCGAGTGCCACCAGTGCCACCTTTGGTGATGTGCCCCGGAACAACAAATCATCAGGGCACCTCGAGGGCGAGTCAGTCCCCGAAGGGACCGACGCCACCACGGATGGGGATGTCCCGCACCACAGGACAACCTCACCAACTTTGGGACAGTGCAGTGGGGTGAGGTTCACGTCCTCGCCCCTTGCCTCGTGCGCAAAAGCGCAGTCTCCTTTTGCTCTCTTGTCCTCTCCTCTTATAGGAGGGGTTCAAAGAGCGGCACCTCTTCCTGCTCTTTAGTCCCCTCCTCTTATAGAAGGGGTACTAAGATCCGCCACCTCCACGGTTCCATTGGCTTCGCTCAAGATGTCTCAGAACACCACAGGCGATTGAGCCCCACCGCTACGACATGGTTCGTACCATGGTGGGGTTCCTCTGATAACCTGGCCAATGTTAATCCATGACCTGGACCTGGACATGACGGGCTCAGCATTGAGCACCTTAGATATGCCAGCCCAGGTTAGGTCGATTCTGTTTTTCCGGTACTAGGCGTGAGCTAAATATCGGAACTATAGTGTCAGTGGCGGCTACCGTAAGGTATCAATTAGGCGCAACCTTTGGTGTTCAAATTTTCTTTGTGCAACGTCGGGTTAAGGAGATATTCGCATTTTCGTGATTCGGCTCTTGTACTAAGAAAATCAGTAAGTCGTCGATATAGACTTGTCCTGGTCTGATCGTGCGATCCCGGGGCAGGGGTGTATAGGCGACTTGCTTGTGGTGTCTTTTTCGTTTTCGTTCTTATTTTTGTGTTGTTCCGCGTTGCGTGGTTGTGTGTGTGTCTGTATCGGACGTGTTTGGTGGGATTTCCGCAGTTTGTTTACATCAAATTTTAATTTGGTGAAACTACTGCGGGAATTGTGTGTGGTGTTTTTTATTATTCTTTTTGTTTTGTTGTACTGTTGTTGTCTATTCTGACGGGAACATGTCAGGGGGGATGGGTTTCGGGGTGGGGGGACGAGTTCGTCACGGGAAAGGGGCGGGGGTCGCCCTAGGGGGAACTCTGAGGAGTTGGAGGTCTTGGACGACCTTTCGTCGCTGGCGTCTTTGTCGGAGGCCGATATAGGGCGCAAACGCCTATTCACGGAGGGATCTGGGGACTCCGGTTCCGGATCGGAGGAAAGCGTGGTGGGAGCGGGGGTATAGGTCACGCAACGTGGCCAAGAGGGGGAAGTCCCACACGCTAGCGGGAGCAAGGGCGGCGCTGCGAGAGCGCGTTGCGAATGAGAAGGATTCGAGGTGGTACTGCGGAAGAGGGCCTTCCACAAGGAGAAGGAGGCAGGAGCGACTCAGATGGCGACTCCTGTGATCTTGGAGGATGTGGATCGGTGTGGGGCTGATGAGGTAATGGTGGCGGCTGAGGCCAATCTCAGCTTAATACTGGACCTCGCCGGTAGGTCCACCAACCTCAAAGAGGGCTATGCCTCTAAAATAAGGAGGGCAGCGGGATCCATCAGGGAAATGATGGAGTCCCTGGTGGGTCGCACGGAGGACGAAGAGGTGAGACGGCTGAAGGCCGATAACGCGCGGTTGCAGCGAGAACTGGGCAACCTGCGGGAGGAAGTTCGCGCCTATAGGCGAGATTTCGAAGAGGCGCAGAGGAAGTCGGCTGAGGGGAATGAAGAAATCCCTAAATCAGCCGATTTCATGAAGGAGGTTGCCCAGTTGGTGGGCAATATAGTCGATGCGCGCATCTCAGGTCTTGAGATGCGGCTCCTTCCTGCTCCACCCTGCCGTCCCCCTTTTACAGGGGATAAAAAACCGCTAGCGAAGGAGGTCAGGGCTGCCATCGCAGCGGAGAAGGTGTCGGCGGTCGCTAAGGTCGTGGAGGTGGAATCTCCCGACGATAGGGAATTCCTTGCCTTACCCCAGCAGCAAAAGGGGAAGAGCAAGAGCAAGGGCAAGAAGAGCGGCCAGGAGTAGACGGCCTTCGGTCCCTCCAAGTCGAAGGCTGCTGGCCCTCCAGCGGGTAGGGGCATGGAGAAGGCCGCCACTCAAGAGGCGGAAACTTCGTGGACCGACGTGGTCCGGCGAAAAGCACCTAAGAAGCCGGCGGCACCGGCGCCGCCGGTGAAGAAGATAAATACACCGGCGGCTTCTGCGCCGCCGGCGAAGAAGAAGGAGGTGGCGAAGCCGAAGCTGTCGCTCCCCCGCTCCTCGGCTCGTCAAGTTACGGCCGGAGGCATTAACGAAGGGGGCGACGTACGCTTCGGCATTACTCAGGGCGGAAACGGAGGTGGACTTGGAGGAGCTGGGTATTGGTCCGCTCCGGATTCGCCAATCGGCGACCGGGGTGCGACTCATAGAGCTGCCCGGCTCCACGAGCGGCGGATAATCTCGCTGCTCGCATGCAGGAGGCGTTAAAGGAGGTGGCAGAAGTAAGCAGGCCCGAGAAGAAGGCGGATGTAAGACTCTCGGGCCTGAGTGACGCGGTCACCGCAGAACGTCTTATGACTGCGGTGGCAAAGGGTGGGGGCTGCAACCCGGGCCAGGTCTCCGTGCGCAACTATCGCACGGGGCAGTTCGGCTCGGGCTCGGCCCACATCGAGCTCCCGGCGACAGCGGCTAAGAAGCTGCTCGAGGCTGGGAGTATAACGGTGGGGTGGTGTCGCGTCACAGTCCACTTCCTGCAGGCGCGCCCCAGGCACTGCTAACGCTGCCTGGGTATGGGGCACGTATCCAGTACGTGCCCCGGTGGCACTGACCGCAGCAATCTGTGCTACCGCTGCGGTCAGCCCGGCCACAAGGCCGGAGGGTTTTCGGCCTCCGTGCATTGCGCGGTGTGCGCGGACGCCGGCAGGCCGGCGGACCACGTCATGGCGAGCATGTCCTGCAAGCCCCCCGTCCAGCGCGGGAAAGTTCCCCCTATCTCTCAGAGGGGGAACCGTTCGGGGTCGGACGTAGAGATGGCCTAATATGCCACGCCATCTCAGCGTCCTCCAGGCGAACGTTAACCACTCCGCCAGGGCTCAGGACCTTTTCCTGCAGTCCATGGTGGAGAGGGCGATAGACATCGCAATCGTGGCCGAGCCGTACGCCGTGCCCTCCAGTCCAAGCTGGGCCGACGGCTCGGTGGCGATCGTGGTGCGGCCTGGAGCCGGTCCCTCCCTCGTAGTCAAAGCGAGGGGCCGCGGGTACGTGGCGGTGTTTCGGGGAGAAGTGGCGTTCGTAGGTGTCTACTTCTCTCCGAACTGCAATCTGGCGGCCCTGGAACGGTTTCTCGAAGTTCTGGGGCCGCTGGTAGGGCAGCTAGCCCCCCTCGAGGTGTTCGTGGCCGGGGACCTCAATGCCAAGTCCACGGCATGGGGTAACCCGGTCACGAACCCGAAAGGGAGGGAGGTGGAGAAGTGGGCAGTAGCTGCCGGACTGTCCCTCCTCAACACGGACAGTTCAGACGTGCGTGCGATGGTCGGGAGGTTCCGTGGTGGACTTTACTTTCGCCACGCCGGCCATCGCGCGCAGAGTGGAGGGGTGGAGGGTGGAAACGGAGGTGGAGACGCTCTCGGACCACCGCTATATAAGCTTCGAGGTGTCTCCGACCTCCGTTTGTCCGACGTCAACGTCGTCGTCGTCCAGGGAGAAGAGCCGGTTTCCGCGTTGGGCTCTCACTAGGCTCAACCGGGAACTGGCAGAGGAGGCCGCTATCGTCGGCCGTTGGAGTCTCCGCCGCTGTAGGAGTCAGGGGTGGACGAGGCGGCTGGTCGGCTCTGCGACGCGTTCAGTACGGTGTGCAGAGCGGCCATGCTCCCCGCGAAGAGTCCCCCCCAGCGGCGGGCGCTCTACTGGTGAACGGCCGAATTGTCCGGCCGGAGCAGGCGGAGACGACCCCAGGACGTCGAAAGGGACGACAGGCTTCGCAGGATCTACGTGGAGAAGGTGAAGATCCTGCAGCAGGCCATTTGCCGAGCCAAGGAGGAGGCTCAGCTGGAGCTCGTAAGGGATCTCGTGAGGGATCCCTGGGGCCGACCGTACAAATGGGGTAAATAATTTGATGTGACTGACTGTACCCTAAATATTTGTAAGTTTCGTTTTCGTCAAATGGTTTAATAAGAAGGCCCGATTCTAAGGAGTAACCTTTTTTAATTGAATTTATCTTACATTTGTCAATTCCAATTTCCCCCTTGTTCAGCTAAGCTAGCTAGGTTATGTAGGTCATGTTCCACAGCAAAGAGTTTTATGTCGTCCATGTAAAGTAAGTGGCTTAAAGTATATTTTGTCTCTAAATTATTGTCCCTGAAATATAAGTGGTATCCTTTCGATGCTGAGTTTAATAGGTTCCAGAGTGGATTTAATGCCAGGCAAAACCATAGAGGGCTTAAAGCATCGCCCTGAAATATACCTCTTTGTATTTTAATTGGTTCTGTTTCTATAAATGAGGTAGGAGTGGTAAGTTTAGGTCGCGTTGTCCAAGCTTTAATGGTGTTTTCCAATAAATTTAATAATTTTGGGTGTATTTTGTATATTTCTAAGATCTGTATTAGCCACGAGTGGGGAACGGAGTCATATGCTTTTTATAATCAATATACATGGAGTATAAATCAGTCTCGGTTTTTTGGACACGTTTTAAAATTACAGAATCTACGATTAATTGTTCTTTACAGCCTTAACTGAACTTACGGCTCCCCTTTAGTTGTTCAGCCAATATGCTATTCTCTTCGACGTGCTTATATATTCAATCAGAAATACAGGATGACATAATTTTGTAGACTGTTTGTAAACAAGTTATGGGTCTGCACTTTGCTGGGTTGGTAATGTCATTGTAATCTTTTGGTATCATATATGTAGTTCCGGGCGTAATAGAGTGGGGTATTCTGCTAGGATTATTAATAAACTTGTTCAAAAATGTATGGAGGTATCCATGAATATGTGTAAATTTCTTGTACCAATAGTTATGTATAAAGTCTGAACCTGGTGCCTTCCAATTGTGTAAATTATTTATTACATTTCTAAGTATATCTCTGGGAATGTGTTCAAAAAACATTTCCGATGTAGTTATATTTCTAATCATTTCTGCTTTGATCCAAACAGCTTCAGAGTTATGTTTCACCAGTTTTTCCCATATTCCTGCCCAAAAGTTACGCAAATCATCAGGTTCTGGAGATTCATTTACAGTTTGTATGTTGTTACTGTTTATTTCCATGGTTCTTGAATAATGTTTTATGTTTCTGTAAAACTGTTTTTCATTGTTATTAAATTGGATATTTTGTTGTTTTCTAATCGTACGTGTCTTGTATCTGTTGAGCTGTCCTGATATGAGTGCAAGTTTTTGTTTGAGTGTGTCTAATACATTTGTTATTTGTGTGTTTGTTTCTTCATGTAGAGAGTGAACACTAAATTGTTGCATTATAATCTTCACGTGGTTTTCAAGTCTTTTATTCCTAGTCCCATTTATAAACTGTGAGACCCTGCCTATTTGCATTCGTGTGTCAGTTATTCTTTTTTCGAGACTTTTTCGCCACTGGGGTATCCGGCTTTTATAAGTAACTCGAGTTCGCTGTCTTGGTTCCAGTGATATTCTCGCTCCGTTAATTTTGGCAGCCGTCCATGCTGCACAATATAATATTGTTTGAAAATGGTTGAATTCAGTATCGACAGTAATGTCATCAGTGAGAATCACATTATTAATATATTGTACTATATTTGCTAACTTTTTAGATGATTTTTGTTTCGGAATGTACATTCGTCGGGTTGGGTCGGTACCTTTGAAGTGTTGTAGTGTTTGCAAGAATATGTTTTCTATAGAGGTATCTCTTATTGGCTGCAGAATATTGAGTTCACACGTTTCTGAGATATTCAAACGTTGAGAGAAAGGTGTTTCCAAATGAAGCCTCAAATGTTGATGATGTTGTGGTTCTTCATGTTGGAACACTTGTTCAGTGTCTAGATTCTCGTTTGAAATGTTTAAGTATAATTCGCCGGCTATTCCTTGTTTCATTTGATTTAATTTACTGTCACTTATATATTTATTATTGATGATTGCTCTTCGTTGGTCCGTAATGCGTTGTTCACTAAGATATGCAATGTTAGGGAATCTGCTTATAAAAGCTTCGTGAAAAGGTTGTCGGTAAGAGGTTCTATTACTTTCTAATTGAGCAATTCTCTAGTAAGCTTCTATAATAAATGTGTATTGTGATAGCGGTTGCAGAAGAAGGGTTATTAGGTAGATTATTTAGTTTGTCTTTCACTTCATTATAGATTTGATCCATTATATTTTGTGGTAATAATTTATTTCGAAATATAGCTCGTCTTTGATCGCCTAATCTTTGGCGGCTTACGTGCATATTTGGAAATTGTTGAATGAATTTCAAATGAAGCGGTTCTATGTATGCTTTGGTGTCAGTATCTAGTGGTGTTAGAAATAGGTAAGTGCGTAGTATGCACATGTTCATTTCAGCAGTCCATCGTCTACGCTTTTGGGAAGCCCTCAACGTGGGTGCAAGATCTATGCACAGCATCGTCTCGGGTAATGACAGATGATGAAGAAGACGTTCGCCGCGTCATGTATGATGGATGAGATGAAAGTAAAGATGAAAATAATGATAGCTGATCGTCTTCAGATATCTTATATATTCCATGGCCCCTTACATTCGCTCGGAGATTATATCTCGTGGGCCGAATTGCTCTGCTTATTTGCGTTTGCAGGGCGTGATTTAAATCTGGAGCAGTATTACACTGAACAGTCGTATGCGCAATGATGTCCCGCCCAGAATACGAGGGACTGCCTGGGTCGTCAGACTCAGGGCGGGACTCTCCATCGCATATAGCTCCGGTACCCGCCTTTGGTATTTTTCTATTTCTCAGGCGCATATCACATGTCTTTTTGGTTTTGGGTTTGGGACCGTTAGTTGGGAGAGTATGTTTATACCAAGATGTTATAGGCTATACAAATCATGTAATTAGAGGTCTAGGTGTTCATGACACGATTTTGTTGACTTAACCGACGGCAAGGTGGTCCCACGAGGGGGTTATTATTATTATTATTATTATTATTATAGTTACAATTCAGTTATCATCAGTCTGTTTCTGTCAAACGTTCTTTGATTCTACACATTTACACGTACAGTATAGATCACTATCAATAGGACATCATTCATAACTTGAAATCGGGGACTGTGCTCCTAACATCGATGCGACAATTAATTTTAATGTACTCCAGCATATCGTAGTGAACTAAATTCACAATACAACGTTAATATTTCCAAGGGTTTGCCAGTTTAATGCGGCGTGTATAATGATGTTAATATATTGTCAGATTAAATTTTGGACAAACAGCGGGGTCGAAGACGCAGCTGCAGGTTCAACTAATTTCATCTCGACATGACAAGGGTATTAGTTGGGTCGACCCTTTTTATACCTTGCTGGTATATATGTGATTTCACTATTTGTGGTATTGATTCTGTGATAATCCAATTAATAATCGAGTAGACATGTTTAAGGGCAACTTTTTTAACAAAGATTTAGTGCTGTGCCGCATTGCAGCCGTATTGTAACGACCGGGAAGGTGTCTCATAATTAGTATGTAGATGCGTTGCCCTCCTTCGCCCTCCACAATGGGCCACGGGATACTCACAAACCGCACGAAACGCGACACTGAAGATGTCACTTTACGGTGGTATTATGTGAGCGAGAGGTACCTCTCTGATCGTGCCGGCCCAATTCCGTTGTATAGTAGGTTATGCACTATGGATGGCACTACCTTCTCCTAGTTTCATATATTTAATATTTTTATTATAGAATTACATAAAATACATAGACAAACATGGATGACCTGGGCGGGATTCCAACCCGCAACCTCCGGTTCAATGTGCACAGCTTATCCGAGCTATATTATTTTTATCACTCCAGAGATGGATGAAGGATATACATCAGCTTCGGGTTCTACATCATACACTTTAACCTTTTTTCTTGTCGCTGGGGATGCCTCCAAGTTGGGGCGACCAGGGTATGTGAGACTCGAGAGCCGAAAGGAGCTGCGGGCTCTTCTCGGGAGAACTATGCACTCGTCTTGTCACGTCGTCGCCGTAACACTCGGCACACTCATTCTGACGAGGCATGTTGCGGCGCTTGCGTCTGCAACAACTCGATGTCGAACCTACTCTTTAAGCTACCTTACATCCAACTTACACGAGGTGCGGTGGCTAACTGAGACACAAATCCGGTCGACAATCTAGGCTGATATACAAAATCTGGAGTTATAAAGCAAACATCACTCACAAAATTTCTGTGTGACATACAGTACTAATTAAATATTAAAGTTGGTAAATAATTTCTGCTAGTAAAGATTGCTGGCTAAGTATTTACAGTTTCCCGGGGTAATGTAATTCAAGAAGCTCGAGAAGCTTCCAAGCTCTGTTCATTTACATCACATTATAGCCGCTAGCCATGAGCGAGATGAATTTGAATACACTGTGTTTCGTATAAACGAAAAAGTATTCTGAGAGTAGTAAAGTAGGAATAATATTGTCTCCTGTGTTGTGATTTGTTATTATATAAAAACAAGGTTTACAAATACACATACGATATAATTTTTTTGTTTTATATATAATACGATACATGTTAAAAAACAAAAGCCTCAAAAGCTGTCCGTCCCATACGATTGATTTTCTCAATATCTGCTCAGTGGATTTTCCTGCGGTTCATCCGTGGATAGAGAGAGATTCCTCGGGATGGTTTTGTTGTATATTTTACTCACGTGCGATGACGGGGCAGATCACTGGTACAATAATAATATATTATTGTATATTTTGCTCACCAGACGATCATAATCAGTCCTTAACCATCCATTGTTGGGCATATTTATGACATTATAATGAAACTACTTCACCTGTTCATTAATTTATTTAAGTGTGTAAAGAGGCCTGCGTCCAGCAGTGGACGTCATCCAGTGCTGATGGTGATGGTTTAAGTGTACTTAAATAAACTTGTTTCATTTGAATATGTGAGATTTAATAAGAAATCATTAAACGATAATATCTTTAAACGTAAGTCAAGAATATGACAAGGTTCTCCTAAATCAATTATTATCAAATGATTGCTGGTTTTACTGAATTAATGGATATAAAATTATTTCTGGATCTAATCCGCTGGAGTTTCCCAATCGTGGGATTTATATATACATATTTTTTAACGGTTTCGTTGTCAAATAATGATGTGGTGAAACGAATTTAAAATGTACACCTACACCAAAATCGTTATTGAAATATAACAGCTTTAAGTAGTGCAATGCTTGTGCATTTTAACAAAATATGCTTACGAAATTTTTTAATAATAAATCACTCGAAATTCAATTGGCTGTAGAAGTAAAAGGGCTAAATTATGGATCCCACCTACATGTTATTAACTACCGATACTTAAATTCTGAGACTTGTTAACGTAGTTTGAAACGGGCAATTTAAACAGTAATTTGTCTGAACTTAAAGGCGTGTAACTGTTCCGCAGTAAACGCTGTTCGAGTTTGGATAAGATTTAAGAGCGTCATTCGCAGAACTGAAAGAGATAACTGTAGATCGCACTAAGCCTTTGAATTACCAACGGTGCTTTGTAAGATATTACTTCTTAGGACTTTTTCCCAGCTATACATTATTAGTGTGAGCTTGAATATATTTAAATTGGTGGGACTACCTGAGTGGAGATGCGACATCCGACATCATTATTTCGAAATGAGGATAATAAGTTCGTGTCCTAGCGTCAGCCTTGCTTTTGTTATTTTGTACTCCTAACATAACGTTTTATTCGCAAACAACATGAAGTCCTCATTATTTAATTTGAAAGTGTTTTTACCGTTTGAGCTTTAATTATTTTTATACTTTACGTATGGTTTTGTTCGAAGAGGTCATGTGGATAAAGCATTTGTCTTCTTCGCAAATAAAGTTGGTGAAATGTTAAAAAATGAAGAACTAAATCGAACATTCGGGTAAAAGACTATTCAGTAAAGTGACAGGAAAGCATCTCAAAGTATATAGTGCTTCATCAATCTAAGCCTATTCATCAATAAAAAAAAAATGGCCGATCTCATAAAGCTATTAGGATATATTTTATTTTCGAAATCACTTATATAAAACAAAACTTGAAATCTTAAACGAGACTACAGTAAACAATAAACTGGCCAGGTGTATGTCAGGCCTAGCACTGTGTAGGGTACCGAAGTTTGTACAACAGCAAAGTGCTATTATCATTCTCCGACCGAGCGGATAATATTACAATTCCACAGCTGATCAGATAATTTCACCAGTATGTGAATTTAGACAATATGCCATATTACAACTTCCGAGAACTAATGGTTTATCTGCTACATGGCGAATCGACAAAGGTTTCTTGTTGACTGGGAAACCGTAAAATTCGCGCACTAAAACTGTTCTACAATGGAACGTTCTCACCGGAAATGGTTCGTCATCATCAGTATCAGCCCTTATCGGTCCACCGCTGGACATGGGTCTGTTTTAATGAACGTTAAGACGGACAAAAGCACAGATATAGTATTCCCACCCGGTGAACGGCCGACCAACACTTCGTTTTCCTAAACGCGGCCTCCACTCCGTAACCTTACTGGCACATTTGCTGTCTGTTCTTCTGAGTGTGGGGCCAGCCCATTGCTGTTACTCCTGCAATGGTTATTTACAAATTATTTAATATTCAATTCCTACATTTATATTGCATAGTGAGAACAAGCGTGGAATTAGATCCTTTTGACGACTACCGATGCTCATAGACATCCGCATTTTCTTCATCATGATTCGATACCATCATTGCCTCCTTGCCTCCAATGGTCCACCACATTCGCAAACCGCACGAAACGCGACTGCGTGGCTGTAACTTCACGGTGGTGTCAAATGAGCAAGAGTTATCTCCTCGGCCGTGCTGACCCAATATGGCTGCAATGCAATATGGCCACTTACAAATTTGATAAATTAGTGGTTTATCGCTAAATGAAAAACTGCTAACTCTCAAATAGCAGCAGGCGAAACACAAGTGCAAAGCTTGTTTGAATATAACACGTATCCCTTGCACGTTTCCATTATTTATTAGTTTATTCCGATTTTGTTTTCTTTTATTAAAATAAGATCGCCTTTCATATACGTTTATATTACAAGAATCAGGGTTGAGATAAATACGCGTCGTTCGTGCAAGAAATTCGTTGTCGTGGGCATGGGGGAGTGGGGAGGGGGCAGGAAGGAAATTTGTGAATTACACCATCAGAACGGCAACTTTTTACGTCGAGATTAACTGTGCATTACAAGCGTAAAGTATGCCAATGAGCCGGTGTTTTTTAAGCTCCTTAATTAGTTAAGAGGGATTTTTTGGCGTAATTTTAGATATCTAATGTTACGGTTGTGCCTTTTTTTGGGTCGTTATTTTTAATGGATGTTTTGTTTTTTAACATTTATCTTATGTTCACACTTAAAACGCAAAGTCTAGTCTTTAACACTCATATTCACAAACGATACTTGTGTTAGTAAGTCGACAACACTATGAATAGTAATAATATATTTATCAATGGGTTCCTAATAAACATCTTCAAGGACACATAGCGCCGATCGCTGCCTCTGATTGGTGTTGCAGGGCCTTGTGCGTGGACGCATAAAATGAAAGCTCACAGTATTGTTTGTATAACCATTAGTGTTCTATAATTGACTAGCAGTGCCACGGGAAAAGCACCCTTAGGGGGAAAGTGTCGTAAAGTTAGTACGTGTTTGCACCCTAAAGGGAACCAAGCTGCCAGGTGATTTTTTTCCAGTTTCTGAGATCTCGTGATTAGACGGTGAGCGGTATTTTGCTTTGCGCCACAATGTTAGTTATCTTACTTCTCCGAAACAGCTTTACAGATTTTTACGAAATTTTATATGCATATTTAGTAGGTCCGAGAATCGACTACTGAAGTGATAAGATGAAGTGATAAGGGTTGTTCACCTAACCTGTAGGATTATAGGAACCCTAGATATTTTCGGTGAAAATGGCCAGTTCATTATAACGCTAAATTCTTAATACACATATTATATAAGCAAACGTTATCGCCCAATTCAGCTGTTATACAGCATGGCACTACTACTACGGACATCTCTATAGACAATATAAAGCACAAGTGTGTGCGCAGGCACAAGACGTGCACTCACTATTCCCCTATTCTATTATTCCGATGGAATGGCAAACCAGCACAACCGGAGAGAAGTAAGAAGTGCTCTCCGAGGCACGGGGGTGTTACACCTCCAACTTCCTAACTCCGGACAGTTATCAAACTTTAAAAAAAAACCCTTTTTGAATGGTTCCACCGGGGATTCGAAACCGGGACCTCACGCCTGTGGCTAGACATGCTTAACACTAGACCGCGATGTGGATATAACATATCCACTGTAATATCGCTAAGATTTTTCTCGCAAAAATAAATTGTAAAAGGCTTTTTGTTTCTATCATCTCTTACCACGTATCTTTGTATAAATACCTAAGGGATTAGAACATTACTCGTGGCTATTTCTATGCTATTTATATTAATGTTCTTGGTACCAAGACATGCTGCTATAAATGAACGTGCTATTATTTATACGCGTATTAGGCGAAACTTTTGCAATTAAGGTTAATGATCTTAACCGATGATCGTTTAACAACATGGACGTGGAAGCATAATATAGATAATGTATTAATGATGTGGTATTTGATGTTAAAATATTGCTTTCTTATTTCGTTATTGTTAATCACTTCAAAAGCTTCAAATCGCCTCCTCCGGCCGGTGGCCCAATTTGGTGGGAGGCGATCTGAGAGTGAAAAAAGTGGGCAACGCATCAACATAATAACTGTGCTGATATTAACGTATATTATGTGATATATACGGTAGTCATAGAAGGGTGCTCGTTTGTCCCCCTATACTATAAGAAAAATCTGCATATTGATGTTCTAAAGTTTTCGCGAATGTTAGTCATTACAATAAAATTACTTTTACGAATTTTATCGCGGTTTATTAAATTATTTATGTAGCCCGACGTTTCAGAAACTTTACAGCAACACTTCAAAAAATTATAAGTTTACACATTTTAAAATTAATTTGTATATTTGCAGCCCCGTATAAGATGGTTTAGCTTCAAAAGAGATGACAGATATCCTGATGTCATAAGTTTAATATTTTATATGGAACTTATACGTATTCTCCTAACTTTAGTGTCCCTTAAATTTACCATAAAATTACAATACGCGTTTCGCTAAGCTCTGAATAATGATGATTAGTATTCTTTTATAGGACAAACGAGAAATCGGAGCCTTTCAACAAATAATGACGCCAAATATTAGCATAATTGTGCCCATGCGATGCCCACCTTTTCACCTCGTCCCCCAATGGGCTACCGGCTGCTCACAAACCGCTCGAAACGTGACACCGTAGGTGCCACTTTACTGCGGTATCAAGTGACCGATCCCCTCGCATAGGAGGATGTAGTGTCATGCACCATGCATGGAATTACCTCCTCCAATGCAGCATGCCACTACCTCTTACAAATCTTTGTATTAACTGTGGGGTTGCCCTGTAGTGCAGGACAACCCTATCTGTGGAGGTGGCGTTGGTACCTTCGAGGGCTGACTAACCTTCGAGTTACAATGATGATTTGATGTTCCGGGCACCACACCAAAAGCGGCACGAATGGCATTCGCGGTGATTTTTGTGGGTATAATGTGCCGCGAGCCCCACACACCACTGGGCCCAGGGCCGGTGAAAGCGCGTAAATGCGTTTCTCCGCGTCAACAATGAAAAAAGAGACTTCTTATTCAAAGTGATAAAAAGTGAGCTACTTATATTTTTATTTGTATTTTTTTTAGTAATAGTGTACTTTTAAATATATTTCTAGGATTTAACAATAAATGTTATAACCTAAAATGTTTTCCATTATTTGTATTGTTTATATCTCACTTCTCGCAATTTTTTATTGGCAAGTTATTCCCACTGATCTCATCATAAGTAAACCATTTTATCTTTAAATTTTTTTGTCCAAGACGTTCAAATTGGTCTATGCTCTAATGGATTAACTAGGTAAATATTTGAAATAGATTTCAGCTTCATACTTCCAAGCGTCCAAACGAAAAAGTGTCATGACAAAAAAAAGTTACCTTAAAAATCTAGTAGGAACGAAATGGAGTACGGTTTTGTTTACCGCAGACACGGAATTAAGTTAATTTGGAACAAAATCTTGATTGAGTGAGGCAATTATAAACAAACTATAGGAATGTAATATGTACAATAAACATTCGAGGCAGTTATTGAGGGTAATAAGCGCTTGTCTTCGACGGCATAGATAATGGCGCCGAAACTTCATCAGTATTCAGCGGTGAGCAATTGAAACTGCGGTAGTGTTCGGCCCTCCTACTCAATTTTCCTTGTTCCGACGGCTCGAGTTATTTGCATCACAAAAACACAATGTCGAGGGCACGCGAGACCATTAATCACGCGGCGGAACTTCGCTGTTGTAGTGAATAGCGTCAACTACACGCGAATGATTCAGACGTTTCACTATTGCGATCGAAGGATTTGCACTCGCGTCGCCTAGTCATAATCCGCGTTGTTTTATGAGGAGACAAAATAGCTGTCGGTTCAGCCTTTGACCGACAAAGGTAAACATCCGCATTATATTGTGGGCGTGTTTCTCTCTTCCCTCCTGCCGTCCCGAATGCGCTACCAGAGACTCACCTAATGTGTAAAATGTCACTGCGACCACGTGAGAGGGAACTCCCCATTTGTGTCGGCCTAATTGAGCTGTAATATAGCAGGGTACCCACGTGCATCTATCTAAATAGTTTTGCTTTAAAAATTGGTACCAGTAGTGATTTGACCGCGAGTTATCATTGAAACGATCGTGTAACTTTAAATCTTCGTTGATTGGTAAATATTTCTTGTTATTATCTTCAATAGCTAGGACCATACTTAACATTGTCGTATCACAGCCACGTCGGAACTCTCTAATAGCATAATAGGCGATAGCGTAGATTATACTAATAAGCGTAGTAAGTAGCGTAGATTATAGTAAGAAATTAACTGTTGAGGCAGCCCAATTTGCTTCACTGTAATAAAGCAATTAATAACCCTAAACCTCATTAGATATATTTTTTTGTGTTTTACAGTGTGCTTTGTAAGACACTGCACACAATCACAGATTGTAACTAGTACCCGATTCTGATTCCGAATATGATGTTTAATAATAGATACTGACAATTTGACTTTACGTTGGCCTAGACCGAGCGACCGCGGCTCACTCGTACAGTTGTAGCAACCGGTATCTTTATCTTTTCGTCGAGTGAGTTTCTATCGATATCATGCGGTGGTCATATTCTTATTATGATAAATGAAGACACTAAATTCGCTTCAGTTTACAAAAGCAATATTTTAGTTTTTTTGCATTTTTCTTCATTTTTAGGTAATGATGCTATGTAACAACATAGTATCATTACCTAAAAATACACATTACCATAAATGTTGTAAGACAGAAAAAAGTATTTTTAAAGCAAATAACATTTATTACTTTTACAGTTAGTTTGGTACACAAATATAAAACAATTAAAAATATAAAAAGTTTATTCTAAGCGGTTTCCAGGGGCTGCAATACAGTTTTTTAAACGTTGAGGCCGGCTATAAATAGAAGCATGCACTCTTTCCATGGGGAAATTCGTATGGACTCCAAATTATCATGGCGTTCAGAGTACTCTCTAAAACTCACCAGAAATCATAATCTAGTGGATTAAGGTCGGGACTACAGATCTGATCAAGTCCGGAACATTTGTTTTAACCAAGATGGGTGGATCGAGCCTTATAATGGTACCTTGATATACTCGTACCTGTGTCGATGTTTTGATACATTTTTCACAAAAATATGGCTCAGTCACTCCTTCATAGTTAACACCCCACCAAATTATCACTGAAGTGGGATAATTCCTTAGAGCTTAAGCATAAATACGGTCTTTTGTTTGTTAAAATGTTGTTCAATTATAAAGTAATTCTCATCGGTAAACAATTTTTTTTCTGCTGTGACCTCCTTTAGTTGCTATTTCGGTTCCACCACCCTATTCATCTTTAAGTTATGGCCATATAAGAAATGGCCAGTGGGTCTCTTATAAGCTGCTAGTCTTTAATCATATTTTCAAATACGCTGCATGGTGCTATCTTTATTTCCCTAGATAAAATCTTTTGCTTTCGGACAGGACTTCTTCAAATTCTTTCTTTACCTCTTTGATCACCATTTTCGTGCGAACACTACGTAGGCGACCAGATCTTTTTCTGTCGCAAGCAGAGGATGTCTCATTGTCCCTATTTATTGCACGGTACACAAATATTTGACTTATACCAAGTGCACGGTGATTTTCGAAAATCTAATTTGGAGCCGAATTTACCTACTTTGCATAATTCAATCACAGCCATTCTGTTTTCTTTATCGCCCCACTCCATTTTAAGGTCGCAAAATACTGTACAGTGTATTGGCGCCAAAATGAGAAAAAAACAATGAAAATCGTATAAAAATGAAAGATTTCAAATCCAAATGTAATATTTTTTATTGTAACAGGATTTATGGCCAGGCTAAGTATAATCTCAGAGCTCCAGTTCTCCTTCTAACCGTTTTTCTACCGTACTTCTAATTATTTAGCGCCAAGTTCATGAAGCCAATAATGTATGAGGCTTCAGTACCTTTGTGACCATGTTCACTGTAAATAATATCAGCTGTGTTCGTGTAGTACGCTAGTAGAGAACATCAAACTGCGGAAATACATGGCATGATTAATAAAAACAATATACTATAGCATTCGTGAAAGAATTAGGAATATAAGCATAAAATTTATGCCATCATTATAATGCTAAAGCGTTTTTTTGCTTCTTGCCCTTATGTTAGGTTTATTTGTAGGATTTGTAATATTGTAACGGTGTTAGGTAATGCATTTATCAAGGAAGGTATGGCCACGAGTACATGAATTATGCGGTTGAAACCGCAACGCTGTGAAGGAATAAATTGTATTTGTTTAGGTTTTTTAATTGCTATTCGTAATTTTTTATTCATTGATTCGCCCTGTGCAGTGAGACTATGTCAACTGAATTCAAAGTGCGGTTGAAGTCTTTCAATATGCCTTGCCTTTAAAGGACGCTCGCTTAGATTTTGATGCTGAAGGTCCAAAGGCGATATCAACCGCCTTACACAAAGTATCAACTTCCAAAATAGAGAGATTAACCCCACATTTCATCTATCTATTCGCCATACTAGTTTAATGCTGAATATTACTGTACAGAGCTTGTCCTTGCTGTGATCAGACTGGCGTGGTTGATAAACCTGTTACATAACACAGAAAACTAGTGATCGCGTAGCGTTATTTTGTGCTAATTGCAAAAAAAAAAAATATAGCTCACTATAAATTTCGTTTGTATGTTGAAATTATTATATCTGCATATGTTTGCTGTAAGATGTGGTGTCATGCTGCATAGGAGAAGGTAGTGCCATGCATGGTGCATAATCCTCCTATGCAACGGAATTGGGCCGGCACGATCGGGGAGGTACCTCTCGCTCACTTAATTAAGGAAGGCATCGCATATATCTATATGAGCGTGCCGTAGAGTGGTATCGTTTAATTACCAGTAAGTAGTATTCGATTTTATTATTTAACCTATACTTAAAATAACGTAACATAACATTACTTTTCTGCATATCTTCTCCATACAATTTTTAACTGTAACAAATGACTCTATTTGCGCAAGTTTTTAGAAAAGGAATAGGATTTTTTTTCTGTCTGTATTAATGTCTCGATAAATAAAATTTAATAACTCAGTGAAAGCTAACTTAGCTTCTCTGTTCATGAATCAACATCGATACGTGGTCGGGGTTTTTTCTAGTAATATCGTAGATTATCATCGATGGTCACTTTCTTTTCGGTAATCCGATTTTTTTTTGTGGCACAAGATCTAACTATCTAATCAACATGTGCATATTTCGTAATGAAGGAAGTGAAATTTATGCTTTTTGTCAAAACATGTTAAAACAGCTCGGGACATAACATCCCCTGTTCAGTACATTTAGAACGTGGCCTATGTTCATCTACATATATGTTTAAGACTCGTAATTTTAACATACGTATATTTTATAAGTACTTAACCAGTTCATTATGTCCTCGACCCAAATCAGTAATCTCAAAATCGAGAGATCAGTAGTGGCAGATGTCTAGGGGCGTTCGTGATCACTAACTACAACGAGACCCAACTGCTCGTTTGCATCCTATGTATTCCTTCTCCTATGAAAAAAAATAAAAATAAAATTCAGCCATTACTTATTTGCTTTCCTGCTTTGGTGAAGTTTAGATTGCTGCAATTGCTTTATGTACAGAATAAAGTACCACAACATAATAAATATTGTAACATTTTAAACATGTAGTGAATTTGAACGCCAAGAAGACCGATCTCCTGCTACCGGCCGTCTTCGCGTTCACTGAGAGAGGCCTATGCCCAGCAGTGGACCGATAATGATGTTGATGATAAATGAATTTGAAAAGTCCTATGACTTTTTCAACGTAAAAAAGCACTAAAAACACTTGCAACTAAAACAGCACCAATAAAAGAATCCTGAATATTAAACACGGACGAGTATGACGCGAAAATTAAAAATAAAATACACTGGTAACATTTAAAATATTTTTCTGTGATACAAGTGCTGTTTGAAATTGTTTTTACCTATACTTCACAAGTTTTTAAGTGCCGGAACAAGCCGCCGTTTTAATTGCGCAAACCGGAAAGGGGAGAGATGAATGGAAGGAAACGGCAGCCATGCCAACCGCCCTACATTATTAAAAGTTGCCTCTTATTTCTTCGTACCCAACTCCTACAACTACTGGCATAATGAACCCTGCATATTTAATGGACGTACAATAAATTCGATTCAAATGTATCGCATTTTGACTGAATTTAAAGGAATTTTACCGTTTCAACTAATTTCATCGTCAACTTTTTTATGGTATAGGGGGACAAACGAGAAATCGGAGCCCTTCAACGATTACCGATGCACGTGAACATCAGCATAATGGTTATGCCGATACGCTGCTCTCCTTTTCACCTCCCCCCAATTGGTCACCGGATACTCACATACTCACAAACCGCGCGAAACGCGACACCGTAGGTATCACTTTACGACGGTATCAAGTTAGCGAGAGGTACCTACCCGGTCGTGCCGCCCCATTTACGCTTCATAATAGGATATAGTGTCATGTACCATTCAAGGCACTGCGTCATCATCTTCATCTTAATCATCAGCATCACCTTCATCATCATCATCATCATTATCATCATTATCATCATCATCATCATCATCATCATTATTATTATCATCATCATCATCATCATCATCATTATCATCATCATCATCATCATCATCATCATCAGCCGAATCACCAATCAGCCCTCCAATACAATAGGTCACAGTCATGATATCAAAGGAATGTAACATAAGACAAACAAGTTCGGAGGATGCACGTCCGCTACTGACGACGACATGGGACTATAATTAGATTCAGTCTGCAAGTTCGAATTATCATGACGCTGTATTGTCACAGGAGCACGATGAGTCTGCAAAGTTTTACAAGATTTAAAAAGTTACACAAGTAAAGAGACGGAGTCAAGTTGAATAAACCCGTACAGATATATGTTCGTCGTTTTATTACTAAGAAAAAATTACAAACGTCATCAAAATTTTTTGTAAAACAAATAAGTTCCCGTTCGGAACATTACCAACACTCGGAACGGTTCTATAACATCTTATTTTTTCTTCCATGCAGGTAAATTATTAGACATTATCATGCAGCGGAATTACATCTTCGGACATCGCAATAGAACTCTAAGTTCTTCAGTCGCCCATCACCTTTATACCGTAATCAAACCATACCCGTCGTCGTCACTTTTTACCGCGCACAACTGTACTGTGGAACCAGCTGCCTCCCTCGGTATTTCCGATTCGATACGACTTAGAGGTCTTCAAGAAAAGACCATACCTATTCCTCAAAGGCCGGCGACGCGTCTGCAAGACGCCTAGTCTTACAGTTGTCTTTGGGCGGAGGTAGTCGCTACCTACCTGCTCGTTTGCTCTCTATCTCATAAAAACGACGTCGGGTTAAGAGATTTGAAAAATTAGTTATCAAGATGATCAAATATTAGTAACGTAAGTAATTTGCACTCTTATGTCTGAGCGTACTTTCGTAATTGTGGATAAAATAAAATATATGGTCCACCAGTCATTACCACGTACACTCAATATAGCGTCTCAATATAAAGCTGGAAAATTTTTGATTAGGAGTACAATTGGAACAATTTGGTGACTACCGATGCCCGTAGACATCCATATGCCTGCTATGCTCATGCGTCGTTTTCCTCTCCACCTGGAATGGGTCACCGGCTACCTGCAAACAGAACGAATGTACTGCAATAGAATAGCTGCCACTTTACACCGGCATCATGTGAGATAGAGGTGCTTCCCCGATTGTGCTCATTACGGCTACAGTTGTAGCGTTTCGTGAGGCTTGTGGGAAGCCGGTGTTGGGAGAGCGTGTAATTGTGCAATTATTACTGACAGAATGATTCATTCACACACGGCTTACGGTTAGGACCCCGTTTCATATGCGTAAGAAGAGAGCGTACTATATGGCAGAACCGAAATCAACCCGATACATCACTTCCCATCTGCGGGAAAGGAATCGGCTCTGTTCCCCTTATGTCTAAGTAAACTGGAAGACACAAAAGTCTACGCTAGTCCGATGAACTGTTATGCCAATAAAAAAAAACAAGCAAAAATAGCTATATTACGGACTTCATACTCAAAAACGCCGAGGTTGATAAAGTCGAAATGCCACTAAAAATACCACTGCCAAAAAGTCAACTAAAATACACCTATAACGGGTGCACCCACACCCACACCACAATGTGGCTCAACTTAGTTGACGCCTTATTACAAAACATGCAGCAAGGGCGTCAAAAACACTACTACAATATTTTATCTCACATCCTAATTATATATTTAGAGAGGGACAGGTAACAATAAACAAGAAACTTAACTGCACAAACAGTAGTTACAAGATAACGGTACTACAATAAATTAATTGCAACCTTACGTCAAGTAGGAGCCGAGGTAGTTGGCGTAAACATTGTATATAAAAGGTGTGAAATACCGTGGTGTCCTCAACTGTGACCGCCGTACATTGTGAGCGGTCCCGTAAAACCTTCGCCGTGCCTTATCTCCGGTTCAAGTCTCATAAGCCCAGGTTGTTACCTTTGAACACATTGTAACACAGGGTTTCCCAACCTGTGCACCGCGGCGTAATAAGGCGCCTTTCTTTGGAAAGAAAAATTTTGGCCAGCAATTGAAAATAGTTTAAAGTACAGCAAGTTCACATATCGCAATAATTCGTGAAATTTTGTGTATATCCTATAATTCCTATATTTTCGAACGCTAGGGACGCCATAATATTGCATTGCTAGTAGGTAGGGCGCAATAAGCTAGTAAGTAGTTGGGTACCCCTGCTGTAACACATTATGCGCTAACGCGGTAGACTTACATCCGCACATAATAAGAATATGCTGTCTTATGAATATTTCCCGTAACCCGGTATATGATTAGACATTGGCTTGGTTCCTTTTATATTTTAAGAGTATATTGAACGATAAAAGTGATAATGTAGTTAGTATTTTGGTATCTTGTGGGGTTTTACTTTAGATAATTCTTTAACTATTTGCTATTATTGAGTGTATTAAGGGAGAGAGGTTCTCAATTGGGTTGTATCTTTAGTTGTTTTATATACGTGCATGATTACATGCTTTAATTATATTTAATATCGTTTTTCACTATGAAACTTCCAAATTATTTTTAATACGTTTACGTACAGAATAGTAGGATTGTAGACAATTCTAAGAATTCGTTTTTGTAGGTAGTGGTGTGCTTGTCGATAAAAATGTTATACGATATTAATATTTAGATTTTAATAATACTGAAAGTTTTATTACTGAAATATTCGTTCAATTTTGTGAATAATTTAATGTGGTAATTCTGAATTTTCAGTCTTCTTCAAACACCACCTATTGTGCAGCTGAGCACCATCCGTGTTCGCGACAATATTAAAAAAAAAAACACACTCTCTTAATTAATTGTTAAAAATACAAAATATTTGTGAATGAAATACTTATTTGATTTTTTGTGCTAAAAATATCAAACTATCGCAAATATCATTTGCATTTACAATAATCAAGAGTCTACAAGCCTATTGTGAAATATCTTAACGAGTTTATTCCAGTTCATTTGTAGCACTGTAGGTAAGTGAACATTAAAAACAGAATGTTCAAAACATTAGTTTCTATAAATGACATGACATGGTAATAATAACATAACCATGTTATGTTATTTATAAAAAATACGGCATTGCTGTATTGCAGTTGAGTCGGGTTAGCGTAAGCAGTCAGAGAGGAACCTCTCAGTTATATAATATTAAATAAATAAAGGCTATATAGACACTGTAGTATTCCGTAAAGTAATTGAGATACTGGAGATTGGGTTCTTATTCAAGTTTAACATCTGTATATTTTCAGGTTGCGCAGATGTACATGGATATTCGCAGTCGGTTACCACAAGTCGGACTGCTCGTTTTGCCCTTAGGATAATAGTAGGTGATGGAGGAGGTCTTCGAGTATATCCACCAGTGGTCATCGTCCAGCTAATAATGATCTTAATAGAAATGTTTCTTCAACACTCTTATAAAATAGTATTTTAATTAAATTACTACAGACAAAAATCCTTATCACAACTTTAGCTTGAGCGTCACCAATATTATACTCACATAGGCTCCTAGTTTTTACCCAAAAATATTGTATTTGTAGATTCTTTTACGAGAACACTGTGTGTAGAGATAAGAGTGGTGTTGTGTCCTGGCGGCACTGCGTTTAATAATATTTTTCTTTGTAATTCATATTTAGCTATATTTTGTACCTGCAGTAATAATCAGCGATAGCCGCTCGCTCGCCTTTTTTGTAACACACGCTGTAATTGATTCGAAAAATATTCATACTTAAAGGAATAATCCCTTAAGCATGAGTATTTTTTTTATAGAATAGGGGGCAAACGAGCAATCGGAGCCTTTTAATGGCTACCGACGCCAATGAACATCCACATAATTATAATGCCGATGCGTTGCCCTCCTTATCACCCCTCCCAATGGGCCACCGGCTACTCACGAACCGCACGAAACGCGACACTGAAGATATCATTTAACGGCGGTACTATGCGAGCGAGAGGTAACTCACCCGGTCGTGCCGGCCCAATTCCGTTGCATAGAAGGATGTAGTGTCATGCACTATGCATGGAACTACCTCCTTCTATGCAGCATGGCGTTACCGCTTCCTAAATTTTATATACTTTTTAAGTTTTTGTACTTACTTTAATCTTAGAATAGTGCGACGTGTTCTTACATATATAAAGTTTACTATATTTTTTTATAGTCACTACTGATAATCCATATAACCAGAAAGTATATACATGTTGCCTGTTCCTGTTGCCTTCCTTCACGTGATCCCTTTAGTTCTTGATGAATCGATTTGAATTGTCAACGAATTGGTCTATGCATAGAGACTAACCAGATATATAATATTATTGGGTACAATTGTATGCGCAAGCACAAGTACACTCACTCGAGAAGAATGAGGCACAGCGCCAAAGAATTATTAACATGTCAATAAGCTAGCTGACGCTGTGATACCTTCCGACTCTATATCTCTAAACAATAGTCCGGCTATTGTTTAGAGATCGAAAAAAATCTAACACTTTAGATCCAACCCAAAAATCCAACCCGAGACCTCTGGTCTCCAGCTCAACTCTCTGTCAACAAGCAGAAATTTCATGTTTTACAGTAGTCATGATAAAATGATTATAGGTATATATAAGGATAAGATTCCTTGGGTTTATTCGAATGTTACACACTATTATAAAATACTTTAATATTGCAACATGCTGTGTGGGGACGGCCTAATAATACCTAACTAACCCTCAATCCAAGCCCAGGGTGACGTAAACGTCGTCAAAGTCTATTAACATCTAAGAGGGTTCAGCGAGCTGGTTGTTTCGTGTCCCGTCTGTTTCATAGTGACAGTGAAATAGACGGAACACCGGGCAGCGGTCGCGTCAAGTGATGGCGGTGCCTTCAATCGGATCGGCGACAGACAGCAGTGGCGCCGGCCCGGAATCTAGTATGCGATTGCCAGTCCGCCTGCTCAGCGTGGCGATTATGAGCATTTCCATTAAATGGACGACACCAGCAGAATTCGGCCCCTAGTTCCCGGTATTTCCACTAGCCCTAGCGGTAGCGGCCACGGTAACGGTGGAACAAGTGATGCTAAGAATTTCCGGGCTACAGATCGCTACCACCGTTTTGACCTGGTTACGTATAACAGACGAATGCTTCGACTAAACAACCACTTAGTTAAGCTGGAAGTGGAACTGGTAAAAATCCGATGGCACGTTCTCGCGATATGTGAAGTCCGAAGACAAGGTAAAGATACCATAACTCTGCCGTCGGCTCACCTATTCTATTTCAGGGAAGGCGACACTCCATCACAAGGCGGCGACGGACTCCCCCAGAATAAGTCTCTAGTAGGCAACGGAATCGTCGAAATCTCTAGTGTGTCGGGTAGGGTAGCGTATCTCATACCTAAGCTCACTAGGAGGTATTGCCTCGAAGTTATACAAGTATACGCACCAACCTGGATACATTCCTATAAAGACGTGGAGGCAACTTATGAGGATAGCTCAAAGGCCTTACATAACACCTGTAAGGCCTACTTTAATGTTGTTATGGGTGACTTTAATACCAAAGTGGGAGTACGAAATGGTATCGAACCAAGTCTGGAAACACATGGAGTCGGAAGTCGAAAGCGCAGCTGCCAAATGCTGATAAACTTCCTCGGGAAGGAGGGCCTCTTCTTAATGAACTCTTATTTTAAGAAGAAGCCCCATGGGAAGTGGACATGGCAGAGCTCCGATAATGTGACAAGAAACGAGATCGACTTTATTATGACGGACCGAAATCATTTGGGAGAATGATGAGAATGCTGCGAATGTGGGATTAGTTATCGGCAATATGAAATTCTGAGTCGATGGAGAATAAATTGGGGCTTATGTGTACTTTCCGGTACAATTGTTTACTGTATGTAATTCTTTACTTCAGTGAGCACGAGGTATTTGTGATGAGCAACACCTGGACGCCGAACTTCAACATGTCTAGCAAGTTCTGCGAGACAACATGCTTCGAGTTCCCGTCCGCAAATCTACCACAAAAGGGGCTACACCGTAAATAGTACTAGTACTCCTGGTCATCTTCGCAGATGATCTGCGAGGGCTACGGGCACCGAGGCGAACCTCATAAGCCGGGCGGGATCGTGAGGGGACAACTATCCCTTCGGTAACGGGGCCGCAATGAATTTGCGGGTTTACTCAGGGGGGGAGGGGGACGTAGGCCTGTTTAGGGCCTGTGTGTTGTGTTGTGACTGTGGTGAGTAGTGATTGGGCGTGTTATGCATGCGCATGTGTGATCCTCGTCCGGATCGCAGGACACGCAGTCCCTAGTCCGCTTGGTGGACGACAGCGGGGTCAGGTCGTGTAGATGAGCATGCGGTCCATTGCCTGCCCTATTTAACATAGCGCTCGACCATCGAACCACAAACTCATCCAGCGACTCTATCCGCAAGTCACGCGCGATCACGTCGTTACGGACGTAGTGACCGGCTCCCGTGATGACCCGTAGGTATATGTTTTGCTGGGCCTGCAGGCGTTTCCGGCAGCCGGTCCAGCATGCGTTGCATGCGCCCAGTTGCGAGCTCATGCTTTCGGGAGGAGGTAACGTATGCGCTGTCGTCGGCGAACAGCGCGAGCATGACATCCACTCGTATGCATAACATCTATGCAGATGTTTATGAGTATCGGTAGCACCATATAGCGGGCGGCTCGCTTATATTTTAAAGTGTATATAGCTTCTTCAAATTACCGCAGATCCTATGAATTATTAAATTTGTTTTCTTCTTGTCGACGCAATTTCGACAAAATGCAATGAATCGTGAATAAAAGGTTTCTACATTATAACTTATTACTATTTCGTACATAGCAATCTAGTTTATTTCTGTTATAGAGCTATAATTTCAAATATGTTATATTAAATCATTTCAAATATATTATTCAAGCCATTTATCCCAGTGATAAATAATATACATACAAGTGGCCATTGTCAAACTTGGCTACGCCCTAAGGCGAGCTTCAATAATAACTTATTTTAAGTCACCAAAAAAGATCAATCGATTTCTGCTAGCAGAGATATGCGACACCGGGGGATACAAGATGTAGAGTATATAAACTAGATTGTGACTGTCTCTTTTGTATAGGACAAACTAAAAGATGAATGAAAACTCGCGTCTAAGAACATGTAACAGATATTAAACAGCGTTTTATTTTATTTATTTTATTCTTATTTACATTAAAAATCTGCAGTTTGTGAAAGCACTGATTTTAGCCATTAGATTTGACAAGGCATAAATTCTCGCGAAAGAATATAGATTCCGTCCAAGGATGATCCATGACGCTAAAGAAATTTAAAAAGCATCCAAATTTCAATAGAGAAGATGGCAGGGTGATTCCTTCTGCGTAGGACCCAGCTATAATCAAAATCCAAACATAACAATTCACAACTGCATGATACAAAAAGCGCTTTTTTCGTTTATTGGAACCTGTCTTGCTTCCTCCGCATTCATAAATTTCTTCATACAAACACGTCGGTTGTGAAGATTGTTGACTCCACCTTCGTGCAATACTCGTAAAGCTACTTTTATGGGTTTTTGATTTTATTCATTATTGTTGATTTATTTCTGAGGTCCACCCGTGGCCATGGTTGCTATAAAACTTCTGGAACGTCGGGGTAGTTAAATAAATCAATAAACCGCGATAAAATCCGTAAAAGTAGTTTTATTGTAATGAGTAACATTCGCTTAAACTTACGACATTAATATGATCATGGTATGTCATTCTAGGTGTCTACCGGTACACATTTTTATTATTTTAATGAGATAGGGGGTAAACGAATGAGTTAGTGACTACCGCGGATTATAGACATCCGCAATACTAGGAATCTTGCAATTTCCGGCACTTAAGGAATATGTTATCATCTTCTTTGATTTATTTCTATCATCAGTTAATATTCTTATTCTATCTTATATTAAGATAGAATAAGAATATTAACTGATGCAAGTATTATTAACCGATACAAGGAAAAGTAAACATTTTATGTATCATAATTTCGTTCCAATTCAGTCTCTTGCTTCGACAGTACAAACATCCGTTGGCCTTTGCGAGTTCATATCGATAAACTCCACCGCCATCACTAATCACAAGTGACTCCAGTGAAGCGATAACACGCTGCAGCGCTTAGAATACACAACTAAGTTCGACATAGTGTTCCACAATGCACCGCGCCTGTTTAGGAACTCCGTGCTTCCTGACACGACTCATGCCGCACTCCGAAATATATGCAATTCCGTGCCCCAGGAAATTAAATACGATAATTCCGTATTTACAACTTCGTTGCACATAAATTATATATTGATTCACTTCGCTAGCGGGTATATTTCACATATTGTCCGTAAAAAGCTTTTCCAATTTCCGCTGGCTCCTCAGGGAGGTGAACTATGTAGTGGGTGAACGGTGTGGTTATTCATATTTTCGATTTGAATTGAAATTATTCGGTTGAAAATAAATGTGTCCTTGAGTAGTAGCAGCGCTGAATGTGCTATGTTACGATAGATTTTTACGATCCGACCGAAACGACAACTCGTCAGTGTATTTCAATATTGTCAACGATAAGATTCAAATAAAAGTAAACTCTAAGTACCTTAACTATATGAGCGTATATTGTCAATTTTATTTGCAGCCCATGTCGTAATTTTGATTTCAGATCGATCGAAACGACGGTTCGTGAAGACAAATCATACCGTATAAGGAGTGCATAATATTTCCTAACTTAGAATATTTTTTACGGATTTTATCGCTGTTTATTGAATTATTTAACTAGCCCGACGTTTCAGAAGCTTTACAAAAAGGTCGGGCTAGTTAAATAACTCAAACTAAAACTAAAAACTACGATATAATCGGTTAAGTAATTTTATTTGAATGAATGCATAAAAAAGTCCATTGCTACATTTCAGCCGAAATGGGTCAGCGTGATACCTCAAACAACACCGATGTGAAGTGGGACTATGGTGTAGCGTTTCATGTGAGTAGAAAGTTTCAAAAGTTAAAGTTATGTGGTCCATTGGAGGAAGAAGGAAAGATACATAGCATTCTTGTGGATGTCTCTGGGTATCGGTTAGTGTCACAAAACTTCTCGTTTGCCCCTTTGTACTACAAACAACGTTTGGAGCTAAGGCGATAACACATCGGCATAATCTCCAGTTGTGTTGAATTGCATGGATGTCAAGTAGTACTTCAACATCAGGGTTATTTTTATGTACCATAGGACGCAAACAGGCAGTTGGGCCACTTGTGAGTAAGTGATCATCAAGGTCCACAGGTATCCGCAACATCAGACGTCTTGCAGACGCGTGGCCGGCTTTTTAGAGGTGAGTAGGTTCAGTTTCATATCTATGTTAAAAGTCCGGTCAAATTCATGTGATACTCACACACCGAGGGTTCCGTACCTACGGAAAATATTTGCCTGATTACTAACAGATACATATAAAAGTTGACACACTTATGTACTCATTTGGTATGAAATAAACTACAAATATGAGTTTGTATGTTTTTTTTTTCTGTAAAATAAATATAGTGACCAAATTGTGTACATAACTTCAAAAAGTAGATTAAACTAAACTACTAATAGATGCTTATAAAAGTTGACAAACTAAGTGTACTTACATGCGGCCGCATGCGTTCACTTTATATGAAATAAACTACAAATTTACGTTTGTAACGTTTTTTTCTGTGAAATAAGTATAGTAAACAAATTGTGTACATAACCATTAATAGTAGATTAAAGTAAACTGCTATTATGTGCCTATAAAAGTCTACAAACAAACAGTACTTGCGCTCGTATAACATCATTTTGTATGAAATGAACTACTTATGAGCTCGTAATGATTTCTCTATGAAATAGGCATAGTTAACAAATTGTGTACATAACTACAAATAGTAGATTCAATTAAACTACTACTAGACACTTATAAAAGTTGACAAATTTACAGTACCTACTTGTGGACATTTGCACTCGTTTTATATGATATAAGCATAGATTTGTATTTTTGTAAATCAATGAAAGTAGACTGCAGATATGTTGTAATGATTTTTTTCTGTGAAATAATTATAAACCATCAAATTATGCCTTCTTTTTTTATCTGCATTGTACATTCTAAGGTTTTCTTGACGTATTTCTAGGGTAGGGAACTCTAGAATGTAAAATGTTTGAAGTCAAGTAAAATGTAAATATGTAAGAAATATGTGGTCCTCTACAGTTAATCTCGAAAGCGAAATGAAAAGCAATTGAGAGCATGGAGGGTAAATATCCCAGAGAACTCAAAAACGATATCCATTACTGCTCAAGATATATAGATGAAAGTCAGTAGGAAATTACTGATTGATGGAGTGGTTTCGGAGTATCTGTAAATGTCGAAGTCAGTAACCATACTTAGGAAGAACATCACATACACTCATTAAATCGTTCGCGATGTTTCATCATCATCATCAACGTCAGCCGAGCGACGTCCGCTGCCTGGACAAAGGCCTTCCTCATAGAGAGCCACAGGCCACAGTTGTGATGTTGTTCATTATGTAATAAATTAAGTTGGTAGTTCTTGAGACTGAGCGTCGCGTGTCGGCTCGCAGGCTACTAGTTATTTTTTATAATATACTTTCTACTATACTCTATGGAGTGATTAATTCAAAAGCGCAAAGCAAAATTTGATATATAAGCTTAGGTTAGGTAGGACTCTAATATACGTAATAAAACGCCTAAGTATATGAGAAGTGATTTCTTGAAAAGTCAAGATTTTTGAAAAGCTTTTATGTCATAATAACAACGTGTTTGTCCTATTGTAGTATTACACGATACAGTATTCTTTTTTTTTTGTATACGCGGGGAAACGCATCCACGCGCCTTCACCGGCGCTGGGTGGGTTCCTGTTGTGTATGGGGCTCGAACGCAGTACCGAATACCCACAGAAACTACCGGGGGTACCATCAGTTGCGCCAAATTGGTGAGGTGCCCCGGAACTATGAGACAT
The DNA here is from genome assembly GCA_017140195.1 of Eumaeus atala. Taxonomy (NCBI): domain Eukaryota; kingdom Metazoa; phylum Arthropoda; class Insecta; order Lepidoptera; family Lycaenidae; genus Eumaeus; species Eumaeus atala. The sequence continues at coordinate 73,081 of JAFELO010001068.1, read as the reverse complement.
CAGCCCCTAAGGGACCGACGGCACCTCCACTGTGTAATCGGATGAGGTACTTCTAAGTGTCCTAAATAGTATATAGCCAAAAATATTTTCCTAGCACATATGGACCGTTTGGTATTACCGATCAATGTTAACATCTAAAAATTTAGATTCATTGCCTCTCTTCATCCCATCCCTGACAGGCCATCGGCTACTCACAAACCGCACAGAACACGCCGTAACTTAAGAGGTCCCGGTCGTGCCGGTGCAATTCAGATCCAATGAAATATATCTCAAATACCTACTGAACCCTTGCAAGGACTTGAAAAGGTTCAACTGCCAGTCGACCCTACATTCACTAATCCTCAGTGAGCATGCGTGGTGGAAGTGATGGGCTTTGAGGCACGTGCCTAATCTCGCAATAGAGTGAGACTTCTCTCGACCCTTTATTACTTAATTGTATGTTCTCTGTCATTAGCTATCGTAGTTTAAAATTACATAATTGAATACTGAATAAACTACTTCACCTTCTACAGTTCTGAAATGTGCAGTAAATAAAATTAATATATTTCGAATTCCTTCTGGTTTATTACATAAAATAAATACCACTCACTGATTAATTACGGAAAAAATTGGGAGCTTCATACGCACGGGCCTTATTTAATGGCATAGGTGGCAAACACCCCTTATTCTATATAAAATAGGTAGGTTTAGATTTATAAAAAAACATGTCAATTTAGTCCAAAGCGGTGTTTACGTAAGAAAATAAATTTTTCAACTTAACTCACCAAAGTAACTAATATAATAAATATGATACATATTCCGAGACATATTACCAAAAAATATTTGTATCGAAATTCTGAGTCGATGGAGAATAAATTGGGGTTTATGTGTTCTTTGCGGCACCGTAGTAAAAGTCGATTAGGTTCTATTTACTTGATGCCGTTTCTTTACGTATTCATACATCGAGAGTTTGCGAATGGTAAAATTATGCTATCCAGAAATTCATCCTGTTTTTCTCATGAGAGTAAGGCTCGAGATTGCCAACAAAACGGCTACCCCCAGGCTGATGTTACTTTATATGCAATTGAAATAGGACACAAGCATTTTGTTTCTCTCAACTCAATTTTTGTGTTATCACTTAAAATTTATTTGAAAAAAGTGGTTATGACTAGTTTAGGGAAAGCATGGCAATAGTCATGTTTCTCGTGATAAATGTTTCTAAATTAAAGCAATTTAAAGTGTCTATAATATGATGTCCTAAATTATCTGTACTTGGTGGTGGTATTTAAATCAAATCTTCCAGGGTCCACCACGGTAAAACCTTTATTCGTAATATAACTATAGTCTCGGGTCGCGTGCGACACATGCACGTGTATGCAGCAAATGCACGTCAAACGCATAGGAAAATCATTTGCATTTGAGATATGATATTCTTCGAGACTTTAATCCTCTGCAGTTGAAAAACTGGTCGCTCTCAACACGGGTATCATAGATTCATACAGTAGAACCCAAAAGTACCAGGGAGTATTCCAGTGGGTTTTCGCATATCTATATAGAGTAACACAGCTTCCGTTAAAATATTTTTAGCATTAGCATAACTTAATAACAATCTTCACACTGTGACTAAGGCTATGATTAGAATATGATTGTACTCAAAACAAACCGCTGCATACACGCGCAGAACACATATCAAACTATCGCAAAGCAATTAACACAGTACAACTGTTAGTCAGAAACTAATTTTGTAATATCAGAATCCATTTTCGATGCATTTGTATGAAATGGAACCAATTTGATAAAGTAATTTACACGCAGGAGAATGTTTAAGGCTAGTTTGCAACCTGTGAGCGAACCAAGCAATAGACTTTTAAGGTACAGAACCTTAAAAGCAAAAAAAAAAAACCCGAATGATTTCTATTATAAAAGTTTTTCTGCACTTGTCTGCCAGTTAGAGAAGACTCATCCTACTGGATATGCCGCATAATCATCTTCATGTATTATTTTTTCAATGTATTGTATATTCCTGATGCTGCCTACGGTACGTGTCACAGGCCGTCGGTCGTCGAAATATTAGTAGAAACTAAGATATTATATAGAAGGACACACGAGCGTCCGGAGTTCCTTGGTAATGGTGATATTAAAGCATTGGGCGGCTGACTATCGCATATTATCTAGGTAATAAAATAAAATATAGCGTACTCTTGTAATTTCTCACGTAGGGTATGAAATAATGCTCCCTCGGGCGGGCAACACTAATTCTTCTTTTAAAAAAGAAACCATTATATTTCCGATTAAGGAAGTCAAAATAAAATTACATAGAAGAAATATTAATACAAATGATACTTTCTTAGGTTCACTGACAATAGAATACGATCAGCAGTACACATCAGCATTACCTATGTCTCAAGTCATTTCAGTTTCCATAAATGTAAACAACCTTTAAATGTAAATTCTAAAAGTTCGACTAACCTGTTGAAGTAAACAATTTATCGAAAAAAAGAACTTTCCACATAAAAATAAATATGTAGATTCCGAAGCGTAATAATAATATTGTATATGAATTGCAAATTACGCGAAAGATTTTGTTTACGTAAAATTATTCAAGCGGATTTTCGCTAACGAACTGTTTGCTTTTTCTAACTTGCAATGTCATAGCGTTTTGTACAAAACGGATTTCACAACAGCAACTTGATTTTTATTTACCTTTGCCCCGTTCATACGGAATAGAAACGGGGTTGCCGAATTGCTTAGAAGTCACGAACGTCGAAGACATTACTATTTAAGAAGCCAGTCGGTATGGGGTTGATAGATTCTTTGTCTCATGTGCTTCAATATTGAATCGACTAACAAGGCAACTTAGCCATTTCAGCATCATCGAGGTTTTTTAATCTTAAATGGAATACAGATATGAATTGTTTTTGAACCTGCTATCAAATCTTAAATGGAATCTAGATATGGATTAGCAACGCATTGCCAATGAATTAACAATGTATTAGCAAGGAAACTGATCATCTATCATCCGTGTATTAATAGAATATATTTCTCACCATCGTCTCATATTATTTATATTGTATGTATATATGTATGTAGGTGTATATGTATTCATATGTGTTTTTTTTTTAAATTGGTCCGTTTTTTATTATAATGTATATTATCAATTTTTTCCTCATGCCTATTCCTACCCTAGTTCCACACGCTGTATCATTTCTCACCACCTACTTGGTTGTCTGGAA
>JAFELO010001068.1:2369-64869 GCA_017140195.1 Eumaeus atala | reverse complement strand
ATGGTCGAGAAGTGAAATTGGTCTGTAATTTTGAAGAAGTGATTTGCCACCCTTCCTAAAAAAAGAAAACGAAACAACGTCACTTCCAGGCCATGCCTTGGGAGGTACGTCCCGCTAAAGGACGAAATTAAAAACCTTTTTTTGCAGGTTTGTTTCCTGCTCTAAAAAGCTCGACTGTTAATCCGTCCCTCCTGGAGCTTTACCCCCTTTAAGCTGCGCAAGGGCTAGACTAGTCTCACTCAATCTGACGCTCGGCAGATCGCCTGCCAAATGTCGTGTTAATCTTGCACGCGGATCGTTTTTTAGGATATCGAGATGAGGAGCGTACGACGTATACAACTTGCTATGGAAAGCTTCGATCTCAGATAAGATCTCAGGCTTTGAAGAAACTGTAACCCCAGAATAAGTCGCAACCTTTGTCAGATGACCTGTTCTAAGCTCCTCCACAAAAACCTACGGGCCACTATTCTGCTCAATCGCTTCGGTAACCCGCTGCGTATTTGAACAGCGAAAGTCTCTGCGTATTAGTTTGCGGATTTGCTTTGAAAGAAGCGTGACAACGGCAGACGATACGTCTTCGTGTGCCCTGCGTTCCCTCATAAGTCCAAGCGTCTAATCTAAGAGTTTAGCTCTCCTGTTCGTATACTTACTCCTACAATATCTTTCACCCACGCCCCGCATGCAATCAATCACGCCACTCATGGCCTCGTCAATTTCCATTACAATTTCCGATATACCTGGGGCATCGAACCGGTTTTTCAATTCCAATTGGAATTTTTCGGAACCTACCACGGTTGGTCGGAAGTTGGGTCGGTGTGTCGACTGTACCACACTGGCTGTACGACATGCAGAGAGCCTCTAACCAATCGGTGATCACTTCCAGTCTTAAAAAGTCCAGTTCGGTTTATCACGGAGACATCCCTAACTATATATGCTTTCGTTCCGTCATAATACAGTCAATCTCGTTCCTTGTCACAGAATCGAGGCTCTGCCATATTCACTTTCTATGGGGCTTCACCCTGCACCCCTTGTTCCACCCTTACCGTGGCCGTTACCGTGGCCGCTACCGTAGCCAGGGCCAGTGGAACTACCGGAAAATAGGGGCCGAATTCTATTGCTGTCCTCCATTTGTGGTTAATGCTCATAATTGCCACGCTGAGCAGGCAGATTGGCAATCGCAGATTAGGTTTCGGATCGGCGCCACTGCTGCCTGTCGCCGATCCGATTGATGGTACCACCATTACAGGGCGCGAGCGCCGGTTGGTGCTCACATCTATTTCACTGTCACTATGAAACAGACGGGTCACCACACAACCAGCTCTCTGAACCACCTCGTTGTTAAGAGACGAGGGCCCTATGACGACTCCTACGTCACCATGGGCTTGTATATATATATTTAGTGTATGTTGTGTGAGGCTTTAGTTTTGTCATGCTGCTGATAATTAAGATATAAACTAAACACACGCACACAATGAATCCCGAACACTGCCTTAGTATTATTCTAGATCGCACACAATTAGAAACGACATTATTGTTCCAAAACAATACCGTCAATATGGCAGAATGGTTCAACAAGAGATATACTGTAATATGATAGTTTGCTCATTATAAACAACTAGCAACTACACAAACAAAATTCTACACTAATGGAATTGTTTATTCGGAATAAAATATTGTGTTATTTCAGATCTCAATCGATATCTAAACCAAATTTTATCCAAGTATGTTAAGGAATTCTATCATGAAGTGTTCTGTCCGTTCCTGACATGTACGGGGTACTTCATTATTTGCGGCTAAAGATACCTGCGGGTTATTTGTGAATATCTATGTAAATAATCGCATTGAAACCAAAAAATAGATTTATCATATAATATTAGTAATCACAACCAGAACACTCAATTATGTTAATACTTACTTACTTTATAAAGTCATCCAAAGTTATTTTTGTATCACCGTCTTGGATTTTCTGTAATAGTGTTGCATTTATATATAATAAATTAATAAAAAAATATTGATATTTGGAGAGACTTTACGGGTCTGACATAAATTAAGTTATGGTACAATATTTTTCTGTTGTTAAAACTATAGTCATTTGATATTATAACAATTTATAAGACTATGTAACAACGATGATTGATTTTAGAATACTTTCCTTAAATCTGGTTGACAGCTCCTAAACACAGGACTATCTATCCGTAAATCTTCCTTTCAACTTTACTTTACTACGAGGGTGGATCTGAAAGTTCTAAGCCCGACCAAGAAAATGAAAGGAAAGTGGATTTAAATTTATTTTTCGACATAGTCTCCATCTAGTTCAACACACTTCTTCCACCTGACCTGCAACTTGTTTATCCCCTCGAAAAAAAAAAGATTCCCGATGGTCGCCGAAATAATCGTTTACTGCGACTATCACCTCTTCTTTGGTCGAAAATTTCGAGAAAGCCAAATATTTTTTTTTAATTTGGAATTAAATAATAATCCGGTGAATAAGGTGGGTGGGGCAGCAATTCGTAGCCACAATCATGGATTACAGACATTGTTTCAACCGAAGTGTGAACACTTGCATTGTCTTGATGAAACAAAACTATCTTACGCAACATTCCTGGCATTTTTCCTTTTATTTCTTCCCGGAGTCTGCGTGAAAGGTTACAATAATAACGAGAAGTTATAGTTTGACCTCTCTTTAAATAATCTACAAAAATAATGCCCTTCGCATCCCAAAAAACAGAAGTCATGACTTTGTTAGTCGACAAAACGACCTTAGCCTTTTTCGGTGTAGGATAGTCTGATCTTTTCCTCCATGGTAACAAATCTAGACAAAAAGTCCTCGGGATCAGTCTCAAAAAGTTCCAAACAGTCTCGCGAAATTGTGTATCCAACTCGTTTTTGGTCAGCTGAAAGCAACCTCGGGACCCAGCGAGCAGAAACCTCATGGAACCCCAACTCTTCCGTTATTATGTGTTGCACCCGGCTATAACTAATGTTTTTATCTCAGCTATCTTACCAAACGTCGGTCACCCAGTACGAGATCACAAATTTTATCGATGTTTTTTTTTCGTAGTAGAGGATGTAGGCCTTCCACTCCTAGGATCATCTTTAATGCTCTCACGACCGCGCTTAAACTCAGCTACCCACTTCTTGACACTAGGATACGATGGAGCAGACTCCCCCAAAGTGCTCACCATATCTTGATGGATGTCGTTCGGTGATAGGCCTTTTTTATTGAGGTACTTAATGACTGCACGGTGTTCTATTTTCTCTATTATTGAAAATTACGTCAGATTGCTTCAAACAAATAATCACAAAAAATTTATATTGAGCAGTATCGGAATGAAACTGCGTACAATAAATCAATATGACACATAATAATAAATGACGGTAGAATTAAGAAGATGTTGTAGCTCCATGTAGGTAGGCCACGAACTTTTAGATCTACCCTAGTATATTATAAAATTATACCAAAGAAGCAGTTGGAGACATATGACGAGTACCAACGCCCGTTAATATGCGCCCACAGTGATACAGATGCGCCTTCTTTCTTTGGCCCAAACGGGCTACCGCACTTTCACAAACCATTTTCATGCTCAGTATTTGAGCAAGTGGTACCACCCTGGTCATGGTGGCCTAATTCGTTTGCAGAGTAAAAGAGCGTTATATGTTACAAAAAATGTTAATAATGTGTCAACGATTCAAGTATGTTTCTATCTCCGATTGTCGGTGTGTTAACATGCCAGTGTTCCACCTAAACAAAGGAATATGGCGGTTGGTATTTCGTTCGCGTGTATCTCAGGGGGCTTGTGGTTTGTATTTACAATAGTGCGCTGTTGTGACGACTTGTTGCTTTAGATTGGAAACTGAACAAACGGTGTCTTCTTCACATAAATATTTGCATGTCAAAATCATGATTTCAGTCTATATACGTATTTTTATGGGCAGTGTTCCAAGGAAATGTTCGGCTTATCACCAACAGCAGAATTCTATCTTCGGACATCGCGTCAGAACTCTAATTTTCATACCTATCACATTGATGTCCGTAAGTCCTCAACAGTGCGGTTTAAACGCCACGTTTTACCGCATACAACTGTACTGTGGAACCAGGTGCCTCTCTCGGTATTTCCGATCTGATACAATTTAAGTGTCTTCAAGAAAAGAGCATACTTATTCCTTAAGGGCCGGCAACGCGTCTGCAAAACGCCTAGTCTTGCAAATGTCTATGGGCGGCTGTAGTTACTACCACCTGCTCCTTTGCCTCCTATCTCAAAAGAAAAGTCACTACTAACCAATTAGGTTTTTAAGGTTTTAGTAGTGAGTAAAAGAAGGGAAAAAGGACCTAAGGCCAGATTCGCACACTTCTCACACGTGGTCGTCTGTCGAAGCTATGATGGCACAAACTTCATAGTGATCAGCCTTCCATTTGTGTTGAAATCGTGAATCAAAATAAATATTACATATACGAGGAAGATACGGTGGTCACTGGCTATTGAATTATTTCATGACTATGAACATATTAAAGGTTTCAATTTAAATTAGTAAAAATGTAATATTATACGTATAACATAATAATAATATTTCGACATATTTGAAACAGCAAGTTTCTGCAAGAGGTATGTCGATAATACTTTTACAATTCTACCTAAAGATTAAGTAAGGGTACTTCTCTATCATCTAAACAGTATAAACTCCAAAATTCAATTTACACTGGAGTTAGAGACAAATAATTATTTTGTTTTCTTAGACATTTTAATCATTCGCTATCCCAATAACACATTGAGCCACACAGTACACAGGAAGCATACTCATACAGATAGGCGCCTTAACTGCAATTCTCACCACCACCAACACAGTTATCTACCGTAGGTAACTCTTTATTTAAGAGAGAGCGTGGTATCTGTGATGAGCAACATCTGGATGCCGAACTTCAACTTGTCAAGCAACTTCTGTGAGACAACAAGATTCGAGTTCCCCGTCTGCATCACAGAGACCGAGTGAAACCAGCTAACGTCGAACGCTTACCTGCAATATTACCATATCTAAATAGGTGACTGATAGGTGACTCTACGCAAGATGCAGGAGTTTACAAGCTTGATAGTGAGTGTGGACTCTATGATATCTCGATATGAAACACTGACGTACAAAACCTGCAAATCATACTGAAGTTGGCCCCTGCTATTACATTAGATTTGATAAAGCGCAACTCCTCACTAGGAAACACCGATTCCTTCTAAGGATGATCCGTGAGGGTATTGACATTAAAAAAAAAACAAATTGCAATGGGGTAGATGGCCGGGTTCTTCCCTCTGCTTGGGACCCAGAGGTGAACACAATCAAATTAAAAAGTAAACATAACACCTCAAGACAGCAAGATATAATAAGTACTGTTTGTGTTAATCGGAACAACTAAAATTATAATTCTTCGGGTACTTTTAAATACTTGATACATCAGGACATCTATCATCTCAGTCTTCCCGGGACCATGGTTACTGTAATAAAATTCGTAAAAGTAGTTTTATTGTAATAAAGTATTTTTGTTATATCATTCGCGTAAACCTAAGACATTTTTATTTTGACATAGGCATTTATAAAAACTCGAGTTGGTGAGTTCGTATAAAGGACTCGCTTTTCTATTCTTTTTTATAAAAATAAGTATATTCGTTTATGTTCCCCCTTAGGTTAAAAATCTTCAGGTATCTATCAAATCCTGGTGGGGTCGGTGTTAATCAAGCACGTTAAAGTAACGTATAAAGTGACTAGACGATGTTCATGTGACATCGCTTCATTAGAAGGAAAAGTAAATTGTCACTGTCGTGCGTACTAACCCTGGAGTTATGTACGTTCCGCTCACATTACGTACGCAGTCTTGCTGATCTTACGACATTCAAATGCGTGTCAAAATAATTATATAATCTAAATGGAAGCCTTAATTTAGTATAGGCCAGTGAACATACGCAAAATTTTATGTTTTTTATTAAAATAAATGTTGTTTACTTAGTAGCAGTAGTAGTAAGTAGGCATTGTTCTACGAATTACGTTAAAACTTTAGTTGACTTCATCGCTCAATATTAAGAAATCCTCTGAGACCTATGATGATAATCATTATCATCATCATCATTATCCACCCTTATTAGCCCACCGCTGGACATAGGCCTCTCTCATTGAACGCCAAGACGACCGATCTCCTGCTACTCGCGTCCATCCCGGATCGGAAACTGCACGGAAATGGTCACGATCATAATAATATATGTTTTTTTTAATAAATATTTTTGCAGGCATCATTAAATTTGGTTTATTTCCGCTCTTTAAAGAACATAGCAATAAAATGTGTATCAGGAACCAGCCTAAGACATTTTAAAAATATACAAATAAAAATTTTAAGTTAAATAATTGAATCAATCGATAAAAGTATGAGTTGTCGACGAGGCAGTTAAGCATTTAAATGATATAAGTGTCAAAAACATATTTCAATATTTCAGCCTGAAGTTTCTTCAGACCAACGATATATTATGACAGTTATAAATATCATTTAGAAGTGATTTAAAATTATTCAAAAAAAATTTAGTAAATTTCACTTAACAAATTTTTAAAGTACACAATTTTTCCATAAGTAAGAGATGATAATGATGACCGCAGTATAGATGTAAAGTGATTATTTTGAAGCCTAAGTGCGTAGTTTATTAAATTTAATATTCGAAGACCACGATCATATATAATAGAACCACTTTCCTTTTTTTACGATATTATTATCTCACTAGAAACTCTCGTTTCCTAAGTGGTTATCCCGATCTGAGTGTCCGCTTTTCTACTTAAGTGTCCCCATTTTCGTTAACTTTGTTCTTAGCATTATATCTTGTCTCTTTTGCACGGGAATCGTTTTTTTGTTGCCGTTGTATTTCGCTTTCGACACGCGCACGTTTCTTTACACACGACCAAAAAAAAACTCTTGCTTTGTTATAGTTATGTTTAACAAGCTAGTATTTACTTGTATTTACACTAGAGTATGTATTATTATGCACGAAATTATAATTACAGGTTATGTGGATGCGTTGTCTTTCCTCACGCCATTTTAACATTGAGGCATCGGTCTTTTCTCGAACCTACGAAGCGTGAGTTGCAAGAGAGGTTGGTAGCATGGACAGCGCTACCTCCGCGGTAGTACTCGCCTATCACTAACATGATTATTATAAGAAAAAATGTCTCGGACAACGCACCTGCGAGGCAATTATTGGAAAGCTGTGGGTGTTCCTTGTCACCATTGGATCAGAATGTACCTGAACTCTATATTACAAAATACCGAATGCCTCGTGGTCTAGTGGTAAGCGTGTTCTGCCACAGTTGTGAGGTCCTGGGTTCGAGTCCCGGGTCGGACCAAAGTATTATTGGGATTGTTCAATTTCTGATAAGCAGTCCGTAGTCAGAGAGTTAGCGGTGATACACCCTCGAGTCTCGAGCTCATTATGCTGTCGGTCCTTCGTTTGATTTCCCTCCGGTTGTTTCGGACTCCTGTCCCATTGGTATAGGAGGATGAGCGCACTTGAATGTGCGCATATGCCTGTGCACTATAATATAGCCTACGCAGAAGGCTAGCCTCTATAGGAATGCCCCCGTGGCCGAAAATTTGACTACGACGATATTATTATTATAGCTACGAAAATCTGTTTAGTGTCAGTAGTGTTAGTTTCTGAAGTAGTTTTACAATTAAGAAATAATATATGATAGGAACACAAATAGAAGCTCATTCATTATCCCGTGGGACATTGTGTTAGTATCGGACGTTCACTCCGATTGCTTTACGCACGCGCCATGACCAGTCAAGCTTCACTACGATATGGGAGATAGGCGCAAGCGAGATATGCGGCATTAGTACATCTGCATTGTATGTAATGTAGTTCGAATTTAAGCTCATTCAGAAACGTGTTCAATATTATAATATTGTACAATACTTTTATTAATTTCCTAGTAATTACAATTACTATACTATTGACGACCAGCTGGCTCAGTTGGTAACGTGGCGGTTAGGCCGCGTGTTACGCCAGAGGGTTCGCGGGTTCAAATCCCACCAAGGTCATGGATGTTTACGTATGTATTTCTGTAATAAAAATCTTAAATATATCCGTTGTCTAGTACCTGTAACACAAGTCGTAACGGCACTTACCACAGGACTGGTGTGATAAGTCCACAGATAGTATTGTTATTATTATTATTAATATAGTACTTACGCTGTCACTGTATTGCATTTAAACGGCTTCTTTTTACCCGATTGACCGACGAGTTCCGCATAATAGTTATGCAAATGCGTTGTCCTTCTTTCCTCCTCCGCTCCAATGGCTACTCATAAACCGCTCTAAACGCGACAGAGTAGCCGTCACTTACCTCCCCGCAGAGGTACTTACCCGGTCGTGCCGAACCAATTTCGCTGCAATACAGCATGGTACTACCTCTTATTAAAACTCACACTAAACTTAAACTAATAATACACCTAAAGGTCATTACAATATACACACTACATCCTACTAGTAGTATATTAAAGACAAATAAAAAAACATTTAAAACAACGTTTTTTTAGGAAAACGAAGTGTTAGTCGACCGTTGACCAGGTGGGAAGACGATCTACGTGCAGTCGCCGGTACGGGGTGGATGCGAGTAGCAGGTGATCGGTCGTCTGGGGGTACATTAAGAGAGGCCTATGTCCAGCAGTGGACTCGTAAGGGCTGATAATGATGGTGAAACTTAAACTTTAAGAAAAAGGGTAATCTGATAAAAAAATCGGCCCTTAACTAGGATGTGTAATCCTAGTTAAGGGCCGATTTTAACGAACCATACGTGTTCAATGCGTCACTACTCTATAATTTTCAAAAATATTAAAAAATTTTACAAAAAATATATTTCATAGAATACCATATCCGCTTGTTTATTATGTGTACTCTGAATTGTTTTTGTTCATTTTTCATCGCATAACATCCAACATTTCAGATTGTTCCAGTTAACTTTTTTAGCAGAATGTATTAGACTATTTACATGCCGTGAGTCTGTTTTGTGAGTTTGATTAACAAAAACACTGCCCGTTTTTATATAAGAAGTTATTGCTCACGAATTTCCAACATTTTATTGCCTTGTTCACTGTTTTATTTGAAAATGAACATAAATTTTATATAGAGTGAAGTTGGAGTCCTATTACCGGTCTGTTATGTACAATTAACATTTTGAAACGATTTGTGCTTATATGAGGACTGCTGCCCTAGAACTCGCATTTAAGTTGTTGAAAACAACAAAAACACCGACCGAAAGCCACCGACTAATCTTCTAAACCTTACACGCTTTGCCTTTAATGTTTGCAATTTTTGATATTGCGCATTATTGTCGTCTCTCGACAAATAACTATATAAATTAAATTAAAAAAAAAAGTCTCGCCGTATTGTTGTCAAAATAATATATACACATAATCTTTGTGAACCATTAAAATAAATGGTTTACACTTCAAAAGGAAAAACGCTTATAGGATCATTCTGTTGTTCATCTGTCGACCTGTGTCTGAATATCTATTTGACCCCTTTCGGAGGAACCCATGGCAGGTATATCATAAAAGCCACGTAATCCTGTGGAAAACAGAACGAAACATTTTTCTGAGCCAACACAAAATGACACATTTGTTTATACAGTAATCTTGTCGATCACACAAAAATTGAAAAACAAAAAACTAGTGTTGTCAGAGTGTCAGATCATTCATTTAACAATATTGTAAATCAATGTGTCAGATCACAAGTTATTTATGCTACCCACAGAACTAGTAGAAACCGTTATGACATACGTTAAAATAGTTTTAACGTAAAATAAAAGAAAATACCAATGTTATAATAGAGCAGATTACATGAGTCGCCCTAGTTCCTACGAGCCGGGTAAACACATGTGATAATACGAGTGACCGCGACACGACCCCGCAGTACCGGGAGTGCATGAACAATGGCGCCATAAGGTCAATACAATGTACACACTACATCCTAGTACATTAAATACAAATAGAAGAAACATTGAACAGTTTTTTACACTAACCGCTATTACATCTCTATCTTTTGTGCACCTTTCACCTCGGAGCCATGTTCATTTCTTAATAGTAGTAGTATTTAGTAGAATGTAGTAAGAGGTAGCGCCATGCTACACTGCAACAGAATTGAGCCAGCACGACAGAGGTAACTCTCGCTCACTTGACACTGCCGTTAAGTGACAGATATGTGCGTTTCGTGTGGTTTGTGAGTCGCCACTGGCCCAAGAGAGGAGGAGGAGGAAGGGTTAAAGGCTCCGATTTCACTTGAAATGTAAATCTCCATTCTCGTAGCGGACTAGACACACACTTTTATTATCCATTTAAGTTTTCCGAAAGAAATAATGGAGATAAATGTGGAAACCAGTATGCGGGTGGGGACACTTATTAACATTCGCATCACTACAGGAAATGCACTTGCGTTACCTCTATCCTATTTATGCATTCCTATTAGACATTCTAAACAATGCAACGATCACAACTAGCATCCAAGGGCTGCTCGCAATATTTACCAGGTCTTAAGTTTATTGGGTGAAGGCCAGCAGTGAAGTGGACGTATTTTAGGTGTTGATGCTGTTTGGGTAACAGACACTGAACATCCTACGGCTGCTCCTCCAGCAGATTCTGTTTGTGATTCTGAGCGTGCCATTTGGGTAACAGATACCGAATATCCTCCGGCTACTGCTCCTGCTAATTCTTTTTATGATTCTGAATGTACCGTTTAGGTAACCGACACTGAACAGCCGGTTGCTCCCCCAGCTGAGTCTTTTTAAGAATCTGAACGTGCTGTTTGGGTAACAGACACTGAAAATCCTCCGGCTGTTCCTCCTGCCAATTCTGTTTTTGACTCTGAACGTGCCATTTGGGTAACAGACACCGAACATCCTCCGGCAGCTGCTCCTGCTGGTTCTGTTTATAATTCTGAGTTTGATGTTTATATAGCAGACACCGAACATCTACCGTCTGCTGCTCCTGCTGATTCTATTTATGATTCTGGACGTGCCGATTGGGTAACGGACACTGAACATACTCCGGCTACTCGTCCTGCTGATTCTGTTTACGATTCTGAATCTTATGTGTATATAGCAGACAATGGACATACTACGGGTGCTGCTCTTGCTGATTCAGTTTATGACTTCGTATGTGCCGCTTGGCTAACAGACACTGAACATCCTCCGGCTGCTGTTCCTGCCGATTCTGTTTATTATTCTGAACGTGGTGTTTGAGAAACAGACACTCGATGTCTTCTGGCTACTGATGATGATGATAATTTTAAGCGTGCACACAACATGACAGTATCACTGTTATCTCCAGTGTAGCTATGCGCGAAGGTTCATATCTGGTAACACCACATCGATTCGTCTGCAATGAAGTGACACATCTTGATAATGTCTAACCTAAGTTTTATCGAATATTCGATGTAGGTCGATCAATCAATTTTATAAAATTTGAAATTTAGAAGGAAGACTTCAGGAGCGGTTATAAATTGTTGTGAAATTTATTGTTATACTTGTATCGAAGCGAATTCGATTTGTTAGCTTACGTAAACCTATAAGCTGTCAATGTAATGGAAGAATTTATGACAGCACAAAATGGCTGTCACCTTCATCACTGTTGATACGTCTTTCGTCGTCTCTTGCCGATGTTTCATTGAACACCAAGGCCGGCTTTCTTTTCGAGTAGGATGGAATTCCACAAACAATGTTAAGAGCAAAAAACCTACTTTTATCTCAAAAATCTCCTATATTATACTTAGAGATCCGAAATCGTTCACTACCTCAGACCCATTACTTGATTCACGCTCTACTAAAAACTGACTCTTGTCCGCAACTGCGCTCGCATAATATTCACCCCCAAAGGAAACATATTTTTTGTGATAAATGTTGACATTACATTTCTACAATCCACATCTGTCACAATTTTTACAATCCACATCTGTCACAATTTTCAGTGGAAAGAGTACATAACAAACATAGGTTTTCACACACAGGAATTAAAAAGTTAATTAAAATAAAGAATAAAGAAGAGACGCTGAGTTCGTTCCATAGAATTAAGCAAATAAAAACACAAAAATCCACGCATACCAACACCAAATTGTCCGCGTATGATTAAAATTACTCATCTGGAACTGATGATGTATTTTGCGCGTCCACCATGGCGTAAGATTTATAACAAAAGCGACAGCTAAATATCCGAACGGGAAATTAAAGAGAAATCGTAACAAGCCCCGTTATAAACTGTCATCAATCACTGGCTCCGTTTAAAATTCCACGTGAAAGTGTTTGCTGCAAATTTCTACCATTATTTAGCCTGGAAATTGAAAAGCAAACAAGGACAAACCGGAGTAACTGTAAAACAACGTGTTTTTTTAGTCAGCGATTCACTTGTCCTATTGTTATTTTGATCACGCTGGTGGACGAAATATGCAGACTTTTAGGCATGCTATTATCATTTCAGACTTTGGATTGTTCTAATAGCACTAGTGATTACGAAAGTAAATTGGAATTAAATCCTACTCCACTTTTGACGAAATTTAGTATGAGATCCTTTGCATTAATTGGAACATCAGAACATCTATCATCCTGTGCCCGTGGTCACTGCAAATGAAACGTCGGGCTCATTAAATAACCAAATAAGGAGCGATACAACTGATTCAGTAGTTTATGTAATGATCAATATTGCGTGAACAGTTCTGATCCTTAGATTTAATTACAGAAGTTTTCAAGCTTGATCTAATGAACACGTGTAAGTAAACTTAAGCCTATGCTTTTATTTAAATTTCCTAAAAGGAATACGTAACAAAGCTTTGCTTTTAACAAATAATACTATCGACTCAAAACGGATTAAGTGAAAGAAAAGCACGGTCTATAGAACCGTAATGTATATAGTTATACGAGCAGATATAATGGAAATATAATATAGCCTATATTTTAAGTTGGACCAAGTAATTGGGTTGGGTGTCTAATTTCATTAATTGGTTCCGTAGGTTCGGTATCCATCGCAGACAAACACTATGACATGGGATTTTTAGACAGTTATGGTAAAGCCCTTTTTGAGTAGGCATCTACTGAGAAAGCAGTGACAGTGATGTTGGGGCTAGTCGTATAGTGGTTTTATAAACATATAGCTGTGACCAGCTGCCAGACTGCGATTTCACTAACGTAAAGTCAATTTACATAGGAATCATTATTTTTTCGGAATTGAAATGTTTATACAATGTTATTACCGAGTATAAAATATATGTGCACATACACTAGGAAGAGGTAATGGCATGCATGGTGCATGACACTACATCCTCCTATGCTACGTAATTGGGCCGGCACGACCGGGGTACCCTTCGCTTGGTTGCTATCGCCGCAAAGTGAAACCTACGGTGACGCGTTTCGTGCGGTTTGTGAGTAGACGGTGGTCCATTTGGAGGGGGGGGGGGAAGAAGGGCAACGCATCGGCATAGTAATTATTTAGATATTCATGGGCGTCGGTAGTCGTAAAAAGGATCCGATTGCTCGTTTCAACTCTATTCTAAAAAAGAAAAACTATAATTTAAGACATAACATTGGCAAAATAGTAGTTTAGTAAAATAATATTGCTTCATTAGACTGCGCAATGTCAGCTTCAATTAGGGCTACAGTCCACCGGCCAATGCTTTTCCGGACCATCACGTTTTTGTCTTGGTCCTGGCGGTGTCGCTATATTCACTGGTCAAGTATTGAGAAAACTCGCTAAAGTTTAAACAAAACAATTTTAACAGTAGATGCACGCATAGCCATAAAATATCATTATTATCATTATCAGCCGGACGACGTCCACTGCTGGAGATAGGCCTCGTCGATACGGCGCCATAGACTATAATTATTACATCAAGATAGTATTTATAATTTTCATTTTATGTATAATATCATTTTAATTTATCATATTATTCATACGCTAGTCAGCTATACAATATGTAGCACAACTGAACGCAATATATTATAATGTACCTGATGTTATATAATAATCAAATACGAATAGATACACATAATCTGTATGTGTCAAATATCAGCCAAAACTGTTAAATAGTTTATGCGTGAAAAACTAACACGCATACATATAAACGTACGCATTTATTAAAATAGTAATATGGAGCCGTTTGTCCTAGTATTTTTTTACAGTATTTAACAGTTCCAGTTGCGTTTGTTTATAGTCACGGCTACACCCGTCCACCTCCCCCACAGTCATACTAATAGGTCGAAGTTAAATAAGTGTAAAGCCCAAGGCACTCAAGGGGTATACAGCGGCTTTTTCCCGACTCTTAATTCTTTCATAAACTAAACGAAATATGCAATTTGAGTTTAGCTCGTTTCAGTTTCTTTTCCCCCAACTTTTCCACTAAGGTGAATGGTGTTATGGTTTCGGTTTGTTTTCGCTCTTATGGTGTTCATAACTTCAATAATTCTCTTATGGTGTTCATAACTTCAATAATTCTCTTACGGTGTTCATAACTTCAATAATTCTCTCTTATTAACTATAATACTAATAAGATCGGTAAAAGTTAGTGCTATATATGCAGCGGAATGAGACTGGCACGCTCGTGATATGTTTAGCTCACGTAACACCGCCGCAAAGTGGCAGCTACTATAGTGGGAAGGCGGACAACACGTTTGCATAATAATTATGTGAATGCTTATGGACGTCGGTAGTGGGGTCTCAAGACTCCGAATACTGGTTGGGATGGTACGTGCTTTAAAATGGGGACTCGGGAATGTAAATTTTAAAATGCCTTCGTTCTAGCGGACCAAGTTTGTGATAATTAAAATAGCTTAACCTATTACTGGTGCAGAAATAGTTTCATAAAATTTCACGGCACCCTAACGTTAAAACAAATTCTGATTGCGGTGGTAAAATTTGGCTAGCAATCTTTTTTTCTTATAGTAACAGGGCAGATGAGCAGTCGGTGCCTTTTGATGACTACTGACTCCCGTCGACATTCGCATGATTGTTACGTAGATGATACCCTCCTATCACCCCCCTCCCTATAGGCCACTGGCTAATTTGTATTTAAGTATAAATGAATACCATTGACTCGTAAGTTAGTAAGAGGTGATGCCATGCTGCATTGTATCAGAATTGGTCTGTCAAGATCAAGAAAACACTCGCTCACATGACACCTCCGTAAAGTAACAGCTCTGGTGTCGCGTTTTGTGATGTTTTCAGTCGGTGGTCCATTGGACGGGAGGAGGAAAGGAGGGCAGCGCATCTGCATTATTCAATAATTGTTTATTGGATTCGATAGTACGTTTTCCCCACAATGTTCTCAAGTTACATGCTAACATCTAAATGTACATAATGCAAATAGGACTCCGCTAGATTTTTTCACTTATCGAACAAGCTCTTACAAAATCTGTGTCAGTGTGGTGTCAAGAAGCGATTAGGGCTATTAACATTATCGATTTTGTGACAAGAACGCCGAGTGTCTAAGAATGTAATGTAATCCTCATTCAGTCTCACATAGCGAACTAAAAATATATGGCGATCTTCACGATGCGTTTAGATACAATCGTCTGTATATTTGTACTGAAATACAGACAGTAAGGTGTTTAGTTGGAACGAGCAAATGTATACCGACGCGTTAATCTAGACCGGGAAAGTACCTCGCACTCACGTGATACTGCCGTGGAACATCTTCCGTGTCGCGTTTCGTGGGGTTTGTGAGCATCCGATAGCTCAAAGGTGAAAATGAAAAAAAAAATCAAAATATTTTATACAAAATATGATTTTACAAATCTCTTCCCAAACTTCACTACTACCGGTTCAAATCTAACCGTGATCTGAGAAGATCCGGCGAAACAAGCTCAGCGGGCCTATTCACATCTACTTTATAATTGCACTTCATTCTCTTACATTTTATTATAACAATACCGAAACTGTCTGGAGGGAGAGTTTTATTATCAAGGTGCGGTGTCTTCCAAAAAATGTTTTATCTTATGCTATCCCTTACCACGAAAAAGTTCTTTTACGGTGTTTAACATTTTCTAATTGAAAGATTTGGAACTTATATTGGGATCCTATTGTATAGACGTATACATTGCGCCCGAAACGACTGCTTAAACACTGCTTAGTCCAATCACTGGTACATTCATTTTGTGTCTATCCCGAGTACTTCTTGCATGAATATCATTACTTTAAATAAAGTCAAGTTGTATTGTATAACATATCGTGAATAAACATTCATTATTCTAATTTCTTTAAGCTTATCTCGTGGTGTATACAGCATGAATAGCTCGCGTCTGCAGCACAAATGTTGGCAGCATTCCTCCACTACAGTATGCCGTACATACTGTTGTGTATTATTGCTGTTGAAGCAACTAATGTAAGCTAATCCTACCCTATTTTCATCAGAATATTGCCCAATTTTTCTAACAACATAGCTTATTCGCAAGTATTGAAATCTCTTATTTCAGCTATGTTACAATGACAATACTGCAAGTTAGCATTTAAGTATCATTCCGAACCGTTGAGGTTATTAAATATGAATTCACGTCATTTAGTTTTGTGGAATTATTCCACGAGAAATGACAACACAATATAACGTTCAGGATATATACACGATCTTGTTATAAATTATTTAGTGGCCAGTGCGGACTCTTATCGTTAAAGGGTTTGGTTTCAATTTCTTCGCTCATGTATGTCACCAAGTTTGATTATCACATATTACAATTTTTAGGCTATTGTTATTATTCACACATTAAACAATTTGTATAGTAAATATTACATATATTATATTATAAAGTAAATAGTGGAAGGTGCAAT
Organism: Eumaeus atala; assembly: GCA_017140195.1. Lineage (NCBI taxonomy): Eukaryota > Metazoa > Arthropoda > Insecta > Lepidoptera > Lycaenidae > Eumaeus > Eumaeus atala. Next base: position 48,047 of record JAFELO010001068.1, on the reverse strand, counting down.
GAATAATTTTTAAATAGTTGAAGTCTGTGAAAATACACAAAACGGAGGTCACATGGTGTTACCATTACCATAGCTCCATCTTTTGTCGTATTCTCCGGTCACACATAACGGAAACGCAAAGTACAATATCGTGACTAATGAAATAATATCATGGTGTGCGAGTACAGCTTGAGGTTCGAAAGGATTCATTTTGACACTGTCTTTTAAAATAGATAGAGCTAAATTAATGAAATCAAATAAGTTATAACATTTTAAACTGTCCAGCCCCAAATATGTTTACAGAAAGCATATAATTCTTCAAAAAAATCCACACATATTAAGTTAAAGTTTATGTTTATAGCGTAAAAGAAAATAACCAAATAAAACACGACAGAGTCACAAGACCGAAGAAAAAACAATTATTTTGTGCTAATTATTGAAGCGAAGACAATGTTCTTTTATTAATCACGTAATTTTGTGCATCGTCAGTTTAAATAAAGGCTCGTTGATGACATGATTTCTTTAAGTTTTGCACGTAAATCAGGTAGCATAACGGAATGATATCCGATATAAAAGCTGGTTTGTTTCGATATCGGGAAAATGAAAATTTCGTTATCAACATTGCTTCGCTAGTAAATAGTAACTCTTATTCAATTATGGTGATTATTTAATTTGCAAATAAACGTTACCATCTGAAGTGCCTGTACCCCACAGTTTAATCTTTAAGAGGTTTAGTCGAATTCAAGGACGTTATTCGAGTATCATTTTTATGGAAACTTATGTAGCTTTATTACACTATAAGTGGTCATCTATATAGAGACTACCTACCCCCTCAGTGCAGGACATATTATAGTACACAAGTGTACTCGAAGGCACAAGTGTACTCCCTGTTCCTTCCTATTCACATAACCGAATAGAAATAAGGCGCAGGATCGACAGCTTAACGTCCTCCAATGCATGAGGTGTAACACCGCCTACTTCCTGACTTTGGACTCTTATAAGAAACTGTAAATTCTCAATAACACTTGGGTCCTACCCGGGAATCGAACCTGTGATCACGACTGTGGTTGCACACGCTTACCACTAGACCACGGGGCATCAGTACACTACAAGTATTATAACCTATATCAACTATATCACAATCAAAGTCGTTCACTGAAAAGGCCAAGCTCTTTCAAGTCAGACTGTCAGACAGAGTTTAAGAAGAGTTTATTTCTATTGAAAGTATTTGGAAAGCGAAACATTTATTTCATAGTTCTCTATAATATAACTTTATTTTATACGTTACAATGAAAACGAGTGGTAGGTTCTTAGTATGCTGAAAGAATGGCAGGTGGAAGGTTAAAAAAATAAATATACAATGCGAATGTGGAATAATGTATGTACTGGGGATGACCAAGGCTGACATACCATGATCAAATTGAACGGGTTCCGAAGGTGTTAAGAGTATTCGCAACTGGCGTGTTCGTTGGAAGAAATGAAAGTGAAGGAGGCAAGGCAGGTATGTAAGGATGGCGAGACGTGGCGCTCCGTTTGTTCTACCTCGTCACATTAGGGAGCCGGCGTGAAGATATATTGATGTTTGTGTCACTGTTGGCAGACTATTGTGCAAGTCTGTAAATATAAAATATATACATAGGTCATCAACCCTCGCGTCTTTGTGAGAGTAAAAATATTACAATTTTACATGTTTGGACTGAATTTAATTAAAAGCGATCATGCGCTTTCAGAGAACAGCGTGGACAAACACTGTGACATGGGATTTTGTCAACAAAGATTACGGGTACAGTGAGTTGCTTTTTGTACGTCGAGCTAAATGTGGCAACTGCTGAATTCTATATCCGATGTTTTGGAGATAGTTCAGATAGTTAAATTTTTAATTGTGATTCCTTCCTTTACTATTTGCTAACAGTGAATCCGACGGGATACGACGGCTATTATAATAAAATTAATATTTTCTATTATACCTAATGAAGCTGAAGAATATTTTTGTATGTTTCAACGCGACATTCTTTAGCACTACAAGTCGAATAGGAAAAATGTGCATGATCGTTTTGTTATTATTCAGTAGCATAGGCTATATACCATGAGCCTATGACTGGTGTTTCGTGGGTGAAACTGCGGTACGCTACGAGTGCTTAAATATATCACCAGCATTAATCACACTAATGTATTAATTGAACTAAGCGTTTGAGTAATAGATTCAAGAGAAAGATAAATGATACACACACACACACATACACACCCACCTAGCGATATAAGATTACTTAGGTAATGTAGCGTTACCCATACACTGTAATTGCGTTGCGTAATTAAATTTGGTAAATTATCTACACTGAAGCCATTTAACGATGGTATAATTAACACATTTACAAGCAAACTTGGGCGGTAATGATAAACAGCCTGTGGATAGATAGATACTGCCGAGCTAAAGATACATTTTTTTGACATTAACACTGGTTTCGTAATTTTAGTCTCTAAAATTGAATTGATGTACTGTCTATAGAAACCGGATGATGATAAAAATAATTTCGGCTCACATATAATCAATTACATACCATTTCGTTGAGTATATAGAAAATGCGTTGTAACATCTTTGCAATTTTTTATCTACTAAAAGCTGCCAAATAGTAAATAATAGTTTTTCTATATTTGTCTTACGTAACATTCGAAATTTAAATATTCACCCGCATTTATCTGTTACTTTTATTCAAACTGCGTAAGAAATGTTTGATGCGTGAAAAAATGGATTCATTCAACATTAAGTTACGGTGACAAATTAAAATATACGACTTTAATATGATATACTCAAATCCATAACACATCAAAAGTAACATAAAACCAGAAACACACGATGAAACCCCCAAAGTTATATTCGTCTATTGCGGCACAGAAGAAATATGGCTGATATAATATTTCGCGAACACATGGCGTCCTGAGAATATGGGTGAGGCCATTTTGTTAATGGGACCGCAATGGAAAAGAAAACTCAATCAAGCGCACAAGTCGCCGTGATTTCTGCGCCTAACTACGGCAGATATATTGTGAGGTCGTCATTAGCAGGAAACGCGCTCACAGAGCGGAAAAACTCCCATATTACGTCATGCCATCACATATTGTCTTAATTTTCTCGTATGTTTCGCAGTGTTTTCTTAGTTCTGTTTGTATGAAAAGAGTTATGAAAGCGAACGAGGCAAGGTATAGTGTAAGTATCAGGATATGTGGCAGTCTGTTTCCCTCCTCCTACGCCATTAGGAGTTTTGTTAATATATGTTTTTTTTCTGTAAGAATGATATTGTAACATTGTCTTTAAATCGCACTTGCACGACTGGGGTGCGCGAGTAGTAATTCTGACGCGTTTCATATGTCATGTGAGAGTCCGGTAGCTCGAGTATCCCATAATAGGATACATATTGTGAGGGCGTCATTAGCACGAGACGCGTCCCCTGTAGAACGGAAAAACTTCCCTGTTATACTAAGCTTTTACTTAATAATGCCTTAGTCTACAACAACATTAGGTTGATTTTTTAAGGTTTGTAATGGAATGTAGCCAACACACCTCAGACGTGGTACCTTTCATTCGCATAAGACAGGCGTGAAGTGGTAACTACGCTGTCACGTTTCGTAGGGTTTGTGAAAGTTGTCGTGTCGTGTCGTGTTGTCGAGTGGCCCATTAGGTGGATAATGTGAAGATGTGCAACGTATCTGCATAACTATGTGACTATTTGAGTGGGTGAACATTTACTAAAAGTCAACCAACTGCACGTTCGCGTAAAATGAAATATTAACTCATTCTGTAAACAACATTAAAGTCAGGAATTGGAAACTGTAATTAATTTACAAAATGATTATAAAGGATTATAATATACATACTAATTTAATGTGAAATGCCGTTGTAATGCATAAAGTTAATTAATTAAAAATGACTTTGTTGGATACTGTAGAACTAACAAACTGGCTAATGTTTAAAAATAAGTTCAAAAATTTGTGTGTATGACGCATCGGAAGGAAGCACGAAATAAGGATAGTCGAGCAAACTAGCATGGAACCTTTTGACGACTATCGTGGCCCATGGCCACCCGCGTTTCTGTAATATTGATGCGTTGCGCACCTTTCCTCTTCCTCTCCAATGTGTCTCCAGCTACTCACAAACACCATAGAGCGCGACTGTAAAGCTTTCACCTTGATACAAGATGATGAGCGTAAGGTATCTCCCCGGTAGTACCATCCCAATTCCACTACAATGCAGCATGGCACTACTTCTTGCAAAATGACATTATTATTTTATTAAAAAGCACCGTCACACATGGACCGGGTGCCATCATGAAGTGACACTCGTTGCGTACCCCTTACGACTGCAGGATTTACCCGCAGTGGAACGCGTATCCCACGTTACGAAAATCATGTATCAAAAATCAATCAAGCAATCTCATCACCAGATGGGGAATGAGTACATATTAACTCCCATATGACATATATGGGAGTTAATATACAATCACTGACCATACGGGAGTTAACATATACAGACGCTATGACAGGTTTGACTGATACTTCCGAGGTGATCGTGATTAAGAAGACACTTCTTAGACGCTTCCATTTTCACTAAACTACTTTTTAACTGCATAACATCAACAATCTGGATATCTATGGGCGTCAGTAGTCGTCAAAAAATCGCCTATAAAATAAATAAATAAACAGTCATTGAAATTTTATCCGCTCCAGTGACAAGATTTATTAAATTGTTATATGTACAACCCTAAAAAGACGCGCCTGTGATAAGTCGCATGGTCTCTGATACGTGAGACGTATCACCCCAAAATGTAAGAATCTCTACCTTACCTAATTGCGTTGGAACAAGGGTATAAAGGGAATGTATGTATGTATGTAGGAATGCCTCTTTAGTATTATTTCGTTTTTATAGAATAGGGGACAAATGAGAAATCGAAGTCTTTTTACGATCACCGACGCCCATGAACATACACATAATTACTATGCCGATACGCTGTCCACCTTTCGCCCCTCCAATGGGCCAACGGATACTCACAAACAGTACGAAACGCGACACTGAAGATGTCACTTTTCGGCGGTATTATTTGTGCGAGAGGTATCTACCCCGGTTGTGCCGGCCCAATTCCGTTGCATAGAAGGATGTTGTGTCATGCACTATGCATGGCACTACCTCCTTACTATGCAGCATGGCATTACCGCTTCCTAAATTTTATATACTCTTTTATGTTTTTGTACTTATTTCAATCTTCGAATAGTGCAACGTGTTTTTGCATTTATACCGGCCCAATACTACTTCTTGCTAAATGTATACACAGCGTGTACACTTCTATGTTCCGTGTTGCAGGCTGAACCTATTAACAGTAGTATTAACATATGAGTTGTGGATGGGTTCGATTTTTATACAGGCTGTTAGGCGGAACGTTGAACTTACAAAAGCAGCAGATGGGTGGATCTATGTAATAATTAGCTAAGGCCCAAAATATTTAACCTTGGCTTGGCTTAATTTTTTTTGTTTCTCTCTAAATTCACCACTTTTATAACTTCTAAGGCATATATTATTATTTACAGCAAGTAAAACATGTACCAGTTCGTTTCGTTTATATTTCGAATGTCATCTGATCTTATTTATTGCTTTATGCAGATGTAACGTAGAGAAAAATAAATGAGTCCTCAAAGTCACAGACACAACTTCACATTCATAAAAAAAGTGGACGAGATTGAGTAGATCAAAATTTCTATAATTAAGTTTATCAAAATATCCTTAGTCTGTGGCCTTCTTAATAATATGTAACTTGTTTTAATTGAAAATGAGTCTTTACAAAACTCTATCTTTCCGGAAACTTGAATATCTCGCGATATTTAACACCACTGATCTGGTAAAAACTGTTCCGCCTAATAAACTGTATATTACGATACAATATTAATACCAAGAATTCATAATTACCACTTAATCTCGTTATAAGCATAAGCCAGTAGATTCAGTTTAATCAATATATTCTTCTAGAAACGAGCCGAAGATACATACATACATACGCTCAACATAACTCCTGGCTCAGTCTGGTAAAAACATCCAATATTTGTATACATCAGGTTGTCAGTCCAGCTACGTACGCACGCGTAGCTAAGAATTACGAATGCCAGACATTGGACACAGTTGCAAATTAAAAATTAATTAAAAAACTCGCTACGTTGTCAACAATGGACTGGGGAAATATTGAAAAACATTTTCAACGAGGGCGGAAATCCACTTAATTTATGGAAGCAATAATCAAGATGAAGTTTTAAATAGGCACATATTAAAAGTAAATAAATGAGCAATATTCTCGGATGTCTAATGTGAAATCCAATTAGTTCTAGGTTGTGTAGCAGCATTCCTGCTGATTCAGGGAGAGACTGTGGTAGTTGTCGTGTTTCGTGAAGTTCGAAGACTCCGAGAGTTCGGATGGTAGAAACTCTTACAAATTGCATGAAATAAAAGTGCTCAGTAATGAGTAGGAGTTATTATTAACAGCCGGATGACGCCCACTACTAGACATAGGCCTCCCCCATAAAGCGCCATAGGTTACGGTCATGAGGACTCGCACTGCCACAAAGTGACAACTGTGCTGTCGCGTTTCTTGCGATTGTGACTTTCCAGTGGCCCATTAGAGAGCGACATGTTTTCCTAGTCCCATGTGTAGCCGGTCCGGGATGGATGCGAGTAGCAGGAGATCGATCGTCTTGGCGTTCATTGGAAGAGGCCTGTGTCCAGCAGTGGACCGATAAGAGCTGATAATGATGATGATGATTATGATGATGTGTTCCTAAAAATATGCAGAATACACTCCTCGTTTGCACAAAATGTATTTGTTATGCTCTAAAAATCCCCATTTGGCTCTATTGCGCAATGTCACCTTAACTCGAATTAGAATGTTAATTTACGAAGTGATTTCAACATAATTAGAACTGAGTCATCGTAATCGAAATATAAGTGTCGTTTTGATGATTGTTACAAAAAGGGCGTAGTTGGAATTTCGTGCGCAACAAAAGTCATAACGCTAAAAACTTCTGTTCCCAATTCTTTCACCGATTTAAAAAGATCATCTATCATTTACGACGACATTAAGAACAAGAAAATTTTGGACTTCGACATAAAGTTTTGGCAATTTCCGTACTTTGCAACGCTTTTTGTGATCCCGACTTCGTCGTTAATCTTGAGAACAAAAAGTCAGTGTTCGCTGAATCGTTATAGCACCGGTCTATGCCGACAGATTTAAATTACTGTCCTAAATTGGTCATCAATTTTCAGATCGCTATTAGCGCTGACGTTGGTTCCAAACTATCAAATATAAGAGACCGTTCATTGTTAAAGAAGTAAGTAACTGAAATAAAAACGTTTCTGGTGTAACGAGCAAAATTACTTTAGTTTTTAATTAAAAACTAGCGAGTCTACAGTAAAGACAATAAAATGAATTTTACCCATTATCTATACCCATACTAACATTATAAATTTGAACCCTTTTTATTGTTTGTTTGTTTGATTCTTTGTTTATTTGCTTGCATTAAACATTCTCCGAAACTACTGGACCGGTTTGAAAAAATCATTATCATTTAACGATTTGTACGTTAAGTTTTTTTTTTCTTTCGGAGGGACCTGGTTGGCGGCGCTTGTCTAGCCTCAACAGTTCGACTGACTACGAAAGCTTTTTTGTTTTCAGGTTTAGGGAGACGATAGGGGGTCAGACCCCCCTCTTTTCCCGCAGATGGGAAGAGATGTACCTGCTTGATAGTGGGCGTACCCTATACTAATTATTTTTGGGACCGAAAAGGGGAAAGCGGCCCCCCTCCCCACTCTAGTGGGACGGCGCGCGCACGATGCCGTTTAAGTTGCGGTGTCGTGGATAATTCGTACGTTAGAATAAGCTATAAGACTTGTCAGTTTTGGCACCGCAGTATCTTCTCACATCGTCATGGTCACCGTTTAAACGTAACTGGCAGCGTCGTGTCATGCTAGCTGTTTCTCATGTACACGGCTTACGCCCCGCTGTGGCGACAGCGATACGCTGTCTCAGTATTATGTTATGACACTACCCGCACTTACCGGGAGGTTAGTCTCTATGCGTTTATACACGACCACGTATAGACGGATAGATTCTATATATTGTAAATACAATACAATGTATAATGTATAAGCATTACAATGTAGCCTCTATGTGATACATTACAAAGACGGCTGCCGCGTCGAAATTATATTTATCAAATGAACACGGGCTACACACAGTCGCCGCACGATCGCCGTGCCATGTGAAAGCTCTACATGTAGCACATTTATTATTCCTTACGTGTCACCGTTGCCATGTCGTTACCGCATCTATGTGAAAAGCCACTATTGTATTGGACAGATTAGTCTCATACAAGTGTCAAGTCACGGTTTACCTTATTTTTTGCTGATATTTAGCAAAATCATCATATGTATTCATACAATATTTTAAATAAAGGCAACGTTTTATGTACGATATAAATATTTCAATTGCATCAGAAATGCAAACGAAAAACAGACTTTAAAATGGAATGCATGAAGTGTGACAAAATGGACAAAAAGGGCCAAACAGCGAACATGAAAGAAACAATTTAAAATGACAATTTCACATTCGGGACAAAATATACAAATATAGACTGCTAGCCATATAATACATTACTATATGGTATCCTGAAAAATGACCAGACTTTTCACAGATACCAATAATGTATTATATAAATATGCAGTCACATATTGTATACTGAACAAACAATTCGATTGCAAGACAACATTTAGGTAACAGGAAGTAGCGGGTACGGATTCCAAAAAAAAAGAAGGAAAAAAAAATCATAAACTTTTAAGTTTAGATGTCTTAAGTTTACTCCGTTACAGTAAAACTATTTTTACGGATTTCATCGTGGTTTATTTAATGCTTTATAGCAACCATGGTCGCGGGTGGACGAAACGTCAGGCTACTTAAATAATTAAATAAACATTGATAAAATCCATAAAAATATTTTTTATTGTAAATAGTTATTACAATATTTAAAAAAAGAAGACAATCTTATATGTTAATTTACTGATCTGATTGAACCTAAATAAAACTTTACATTGAGTTTATCTGATGATCCAGTCCACAGAAAATGAACATGTGATTTTTTGTCTAAATATTCATGTGATTAATATAAAATATTATATACGCTTTTAAAAACAAATGTGCTTTTGAGCTCGCCAAGTGGATAAAAGGTTTATTGAACAATACTCACTTTCAAATATAAAAATGGTACTAGACTCACTGCGGAAAAGCAGCCGCCGTGCGTATCTCTTCTACGTATTATACTATAAAGCTAAAATGCATTTTTAGATTGAATTATAAAATATGGAAGAAAAAAATTGTTGGGACGATTTAATGACTTATGCAATTCACTGTGGAACCATGTCTCCTCTAAATAGGGAGGTAGAGGTTGGACTTAATTTTGGACATTGTGCCAGAGCATATGTCAGTGCTGATATAGTGTAGGCTGGCAAACTTTCCCCCACCACGGTTCAAAGCTAGTCGTTGGCATAGGGATCAGTTGTCTGACCTAAACCTAGACACCTTGAGCCATGGACGAAGCTAATTGAACCAAGATTGCTGTCCTCAGAATCCCTCTTGTATGGGGAGGTGAAAAAAAAGCAGGAGGAAGAGCGTCTTAGCACAAGAGACAAGGGGCTAAAATGGGAACCATTGTACTGTCCCGTATTTGTCGGGATGGACCTGTGCCCTGATGGTATATAGTTCTAAGGCACGCTATGAAAGGCGGCACTCATGTGGATTTAGTAGGCACACGGCACTATCGTGTTTCAAATTGGACATGACCCCCACCCAGGGGTTACGGATGACGCTAAAGAAAGTCTTAAGTCTTCTCGAATCGATGACTTTATCGACCTTCTTCTCTCATTAGTAAGTAAGTACATCACCTCATTAGTAAGTAATAACTTCCCTCATGACTAAATAATTAATTAACGATTTTGTGAGTATGTTATGTACGACATATATTGTAAACCTGCTTTTTTAAAAGCGATATTATAGTTTGTGGTAGTGCCATGCTGCATGGCAGCTGAATTGGCCGGTACGACCAGGAAGATACCTCCAGCTCACGTCATGCCTTTAAGTGACCGCTTCGTTGTCGCGTTCTGTTCGGCTTGTGAGTTGCCGGTGACAGATTCGACGGGAAGAAGAAACGAAATCAAAGCGTTTGCATAACTATTATGCGGATGCATATGGGCATCGGTAGTTGTCAAAAGGCCTCGACTGATCGTTAGTCCCCCTACACATATACTAGGGCTGATTGACAACTGGTCGAAACGACGAGCTTAAAAAAAATTATATTATATTCTATCATCTTTTCGAAAACAGAACACCAAATTTGAATTTATTCGAACTGGAAGAATTTGTGTGAGGAGACTTAGAACGTTCTCTGCCGTAAATTTTCACACCAATGGAAAGAAACGAAATTCGTGCGATAAAGTCTTACGTTTTAAAAGGGAAAACAGCAACCCAGATTAAAGTCAAGCTAGACAGTGTTTTGGGTAATACTGTTTCAACATTAAGTACAATTCAGACCTGGGTGACTGAGTTTTAACGTGGGAGAGACAGGGCTGCGTGGGAGACGCCAACAGGTCTGGCCGTTCAAATGAAGTCAAGAATTCGGACATGATCAAAAAGATTCAAAAATCGTTTCGAGTGTTCGGCTTCCTATGAATGCGTTTTTAACATTTTACACCAACATTTGCGTATGGGAAAGCTTTGCTCACGATGGGTGCCGCGTTTGCTCACTGTGAACCAAAAGCAACGCCAAGAGGACGATTCGTCAGAGTATTTGGCGCTATTTAAGCGTGATAAAAACGAGTTATCGCGGCGTTATGTAACAAAAGATGAAACATGGGACATCAATATACTCATGAAACAAAAGAACAATCTAAACGGTAGACTGAGATCGGACTCCGTCGAAGAAAGCAAAAACGGTTTTGTGTGATGGCGATTGTTTTTCGGGATGCTCGAGGAATTATTTTAGTGGATCATTTATTGCAAAGAGGAAAGGCAATAAACGCAGAGTTATTATGCAAGTTTCCTGCAAAAATTTTGCGGTTCAAATTGTTACCGTATCCCCATTCCCCAGATCTGTCCCCGTGCGACCTCCAATTATTCCCGAATGTCAAGTAATGGTTAGGTGGCCGAAGTTTTTCATCAAATGATGAAGTCATTGTCGCCATAGGCGAGTATTTTGAGGGGTTTGAGGAAACATTTTTCAAACTGCTGAAACGTCATTGGAGGAGCAGCTGGAGTAAATGCGTCAAGTTGGAAGGAGACTGCGTTGAAAAATATAGTTGTTTTAAACAGATTATAAAAGTTAGCCCCTAAAGAAAGTATTTACCACCTACAAATAAATAAAGTTAGAAACTTTATCACCTTATAATATTAGTATAAATTACTTAATTATAACTGTTTATCTACGTGAATATAAATAAATGACTTGGCTAATTGCTCTGCATACGTCATGTGAAACTATAATTGTTTTCACTGTTGGCAAACTATTTAGAATATTATTCTAAATCGTATTATAATTAGCGAATAATGTGATCAGAGCAAGTATGTTAATTCTCATTCAAATTGTAATCCCAGTTGATGAAACGTATTATCTTATTGATGGAAAACCATATTATGACTTGACTAAATACAATTTTTTATTCCGTTTCCACTATTTGCTTATTTCAATTACACAACACACGACCGACCGATANNTATATATATATATATATATATATATATATATATGTGACAAGGTACGCTGTTGCGTGTTGCATAGTTTGCGAGTCCAGATGAACACCATTAGAAGCGGATTAAAGGAAATTCATTACCCCATTTCTTACTGTAATAAAGACGATATAGGACCGAGACAGGTATATACATATGTATAATGTATATAGGTGGATATATTCTGTTGGTTTGTCTATACGATTCGGCGATGAATTTCCATTTCGCACTGCTCATTTGCAATGAGAAAATGACCTAAGTGTAAAGCGGGCTACACAATCGAACGTATTATATTGAAGATTTATTGTAAACCAGCATTGTCCCACGGTATGTACATAGGTAATGTATGCCAAGGTAGTGTTTTATGGACTACAATATTGACGGGGATTTTCTCGACAGATAAGTAAAGTTTGCATCGAAATTTCAGCTAATTTCATGTGAAGCGCGATCAGGTAAATAGACAAAAAAGACAAAAACAGCACAAACAAAGAACGTATTCTGTCATCGATTCTTAGAATCACCAAATACCTTTTTTCAAAAATGTTGTGTCTTTTCGAGCATCTTTAGCTATACTATCTATAGAGGGAATACTTTTCTATAGGTTTCTGTTAATTTTAATTATTATATTATTGTAATATTAAATAAGCTGCAAGTTTTCTCAATAAATAAACTTTAGGAAGAGGTAGTGCCATGCTGCATAGGAGGAGGTAGTGCCATGCACAATACATAGCACTACACCCTCCTATGCAACGGAATTGGGCTGGCACGACCGGGGAAGTACCTCTCGCTCGTTTGATACCGACGTAAAGTGACAGCGTCGCTGTCGCGTTTCGTGCTGTTTGTGAGTAGCCGGTGGCCCACTGAGGCGGATTGATATGAGGGCAACGCGTCTGCGTAACAATCATGCGAATGTCCATGGGCTTCGGTAGTTATCAAAAGGTGACGATTACTCGTTTGTCCCCCCCTCCCATACTGTAAGAAAATATACCATCGAATGGTTCGCAAATGAACATAACCTAACTTAATGCTCATAACTCATCGTATTTGGTAACTGTGTGTAGCGACGCGTAGCGATGAAATTCTGAAATATACATTCCAATAAAAAAGAAAAATGCTCTAGGAGATGTCGAAAGTGTGTTCCCGGTTCGGACAAATTTGGGTCAAATGTAACTCTGAACAGAGTTAGAATGATCCCTTGTAACCATGATATAAAATCTAGTGGGTGCCTCTTACTATATTGAATGTATATTGGTAACATAAGCAAACGTATTTATTCGATGGTTTTACATCGATTTAGACTTATGTTCTCATGTCTATAAAGTAAAGTTATATATAGCCTACATATTGTTGCATCATCTGTTATTATTACCTACAAAATTATTTTTCTATTGATTGAATAGTTACCTAGTGCACAAAACCATAATAAAAACAATATTTTTGCATTGCACAAAATTTATAAAAAAAAAACTACTAATTATCATTTTAATATGTCCCAAACATAATAAAAAATTTAGTTATGTACGATATTAAGATGGAAGGAACGATATTCACATAATGACACTTCTCCCGCTTGACAGTTTCCGCCCTATGTTATCCTACGATTCGCCATTCGCCGTACGCCAATCTAAGGCCAGCGACCGTCGATTATCATTTTTTTCGATTCAGTATGTGATGTTTAGATGTAAAAGAGGCATCACACACAATTCATTGTAAAATGTATAATCAAGTGAATTATAATCGATCCCTAAGTATAACCAATCATTTAACCTTATGAATTCGTAACGAAGTCATAACGCAAAGAATTAAAGTATCCGACATTATGCGACGAATATAGTCTCTGAAGTGGCAATGGGCTGGTCAGACACTCGGAAGAACTGATGGCAGATGGGCCAGTAAGGTTCTGGAGTGGAGGCCGCGTTTAGAAAAGCTAAGTGTGCGTCGAACGTTCACCAGGTAGAAAGACGATATCCGTGCCAGTCCGGGATGAATGCGAGAAGCAATAGATCGGTCGTCTTGGCACTCATTAAGAGAAGCCTATATCCAGCAATGGACCGATAAGGTCTGACAATGGTGATGATGCGTATCAGTGGCGCCCAACTAGCGGCCTGAATTTTGGGTGACTTATATTGTGTGTTTGCAATGCCGCGTCCACGATCTCAAGATGAAGAGATGAGTGCGGAATCGCTATCGTCCTTTTGTTACCATTCTAATTGTAAAGAAAGAGCCAACAGGGGCTTAAAGAGACTATAAGAGGTTTTAGACATGGTCCTTCCACATATAGAACTAACAATAGAATCAATACAGTTTTTGATTCGGGGTAGTAAAAAATATGAGGGTATGAAGTCTTATCTGGGTAGTTGTCCGAGTATACAATAGTTGAAGATTATAATGATATTTTATCTTCATTTTACATCTAAATTTAAAAATGGAAATAGAAAAAGAAAACAAAAAAGGAGTAGAGCTCTGAAAAGGAACACACAATCCATAAGATTCCATCCCATTCTCTTGGCTTCACCAACCAATCCGCCAACCAAAGCCGCCAACCCGAGCCAACCAAAATCAGGCAATATATATACTCAGTTACAATTAAATAGAATTTACATCCAACTTTCACATGTGCCATATACTATTCAAACTAAAACAGTATTGATACGATCTATCAAATTAATAGCCATATAGATCATGTAAATACTACTATCAAAATGCACACTTAAGAGAATTAAGACAATTTAACATTAATAAAGACATGACATATGGTGTCGGTGTGACATCAAGAAATCATCCTTGTTTATGAAACATAATTGTTATTTGATATATTTTACATCACGAATATATAGGTAAACGGCGGAAAAGATAAAACTAATTATACTTTTCTGAAGGCAGAAAGCGTCAGCGTCAAATCAATCCGTCGCCCAAGCCACGCCGAAGAGGGACCAGAGCAACATTTCTGCGATACCCATCACACCTCTCGTCTAATAGTCAAATATAACAGATTTTTTTTTTAATATACAAGTGGCGAAACATAACTGCTACAATACCCCTCCGGTTAGGCAAAATTTTGCTACTCCTTGCAAAATTTAAAAACTACTGAAACCTCTAAAACGAAACTCACATATAAGCATCTAGTATGGAGTACAAAAAAAGTGTTTAGTTTTTTTTTTAATTTGTTACTACAATTATCCCAAAACAATATTATGAATAGTTAAATTTTGTTCACTGTATACCACATATTCACATCCATTATATTATTTCTGACAAACATCACCACATTCATACATACATTCATATCTGACAAAAATCACTACAATCACAATAGCGTGCTAAATGCGTCTGTGCTTATTACACCTCGCCCTTTCGAACATAGATAAGATCACTATGGACCTCACTCACAGCTACTAAGTAAATAAGAAACTGTAGGATACTCTAATACATATTATATTTTTTCACAACATATTAAAATTTTATACAGATAGATGAACATTTCCAAAATAATGCACATTGACAATGCATCAATTAGTGTTGTAGAGCAACACCACATATGTATGCAGAAAAAACCATTCATCGTGGACATTTAATTTTAAATCCTTGATATGCCAAGTTCCTTAGTCTCCGCCATTTAATTATTGCAGAACATAAACTAAAGGAGATTTGTTTTCAACAATTTTACATTTTATATATTTAGGAGCTCATTTTTTCTGTGAAATGCTTATCCTTGTCGCTCATGAAATAAGTTTCCTTGTAGACTAAATCACCTACATTAAGTTCAACCGATTTAAGGCGCAAATTATATCTTTCAAAATTATTTAAATGTGAATAATACAATCGGAACTAAACTTGATTAAATATTCCAGCTAACCCACCCAAATTTTCCGCATAACAATCACGCGGTGCGATAATCAAATCATCTATATTTTCTGCATCAAGATAGTGTGTGACGCAAGAAAACAATTCTCTACCATACACCAAAAATGAAGGAGCGAAACCAGTGATCTCATTCACAGCACCATTAATAGCAAACTGAATTTGAAGCAAAAACACATCCCAAGATCTATGATTGACATTAACAAATGTTGAAGTGCAATTGTTCTGTCACAACGTTATACAGTATTTACTTGACGAGTGTAACGAGGAGTAAAATGTACATTTGGTATGTTATATTTTTTGAAAAAAATTATACACTCATTACTTATAAATTGAAGAACATTATCTAAAATTACAGTTTGAGGGACCCCATGTACCAAAAAATGCATATTAAGCAATTAATTATTGTATTAAGAACAACTCGTCGCATAGGAAAAATTAAACAAAGTTTTGAAAAACAACAAGTGACTACTAAAATGAAATTATTTTGCTTCCTACTAGTGGGTAAGGGACCCATGATGTCGACAGAAATTACTTGCCATGGTGGCACACAATTCTTAGGTCTACCCATGTCCCCTAATAGTAAATGATTTTGTGACTTATACTCCAAACACTTAGAACAGTTGTTAACATAATCTGCATCATCTTTATGCATTTTAGGCCCAAAATAATGTAAGTTTAATCTCTTCAGTGTTTTATAAATTCCTAAATGACCTCCACTAGGAGTGTCATGATTATTAGACATAATCAGCTGACGACCTCCTTCCAATGTAATTCTCCTTCAAATTAAGTTCCTTTTTATTTTCTATTAATCTAAACCACTTATTACTTTTTATTTTAAAACTTCGTTAAGATGTTGGCTTATTAGCACAACCATAATACATATTAAGAAATAATTTATCCGAACCTTTATAATCTACAATTGGGAATATGCTATCTACTTGAATAGAACGACTAAGAGCGTCAGGTATAACATTATCTGTACCTTTACGATGTTTAATTTGATAGTTAAATTCAGACAGTCTAGGTGTCCAACGTGCTAAACGACCAGGAGGGTTGAATAAAGAAAGAAACCACTTTAGCGCGCTATGATCCGTGAAAATCATAAATCGCTTGCCATTTTCTAAATAACAATACCAGTATTCAACAGCTACCAAAACAGCTAAGGCTTTACGTTCCGTTATACAAAGGTTACGTTCTTGTTTAGTAAGAGATCTACTCATAAACGCAACGGGATGTTCCGTACCATCAAAGATCTGAGTAAGTATAGCACCTACTCCAAAACTGCTTGCATCCGTATGAACATGAAATGGTTCATTACAATCGAGACATTTAAGCACAGGGGATGAAACTAAGCTCTCTAAAAGACTTATCTGCTTCCGATGTCCATTTAAAAGGGGGGCAACCTTACGAGCAGAAGTAAGTTTATTTATAGGCGTAGCGAAGGTGCTAAAAACTTTTACAGAGCGTCTATACCATGAAGCTGTTCCTATGAATCTTTTTAAAGTTTTACGTTATTTGGGGCTGGATAATTAATAATAGCAGATCCCTTCCCAGGATTGGTCCGTAAACCATGATGATCTACGTAGCATAAACATTTAAGTTGTTTTCTAAAAAGTTTACATTTATCAAAATTTATTGTAAGAAAGACTTGCAACAAAATCGATACATGCTTATTAAAACTTGAAGTGGCTATCACTAAATCGTCAATATAACCACTCACTTTCATGCCACAATGATTACCGAACAGTATATCTACTAATCTCTGCTGTGTCGCAGGCGCATTAGTAAGACCAAAGGCCATACGCTTAAACCTGAAGGAAGGTGCCACAAGCTGGAATATAGGACGTAGTCTTGTCTCTATCAGACGTGAGAATGCTGGTTTCAAAAAAAAGAAGAACAAAAATCAAGGGTTGTCAAAAACCGTGCATCCCTAAGGTTGTCGAAACTTTCAGAAGTATAAGATAAATTATAAGCATCTTTTTTAGTCACAGCATTTTGCTCCCTAATGTCCAGACGAAGACGATAACTACCTGTGCCTTTATCTTTAGGTACTAAAAGCACTGGAGAACTCTATTCGTTTCCTAACATTTTATCCGCTTCATCTAGCAGGATTCCTTGTTTTTCGGGTGCCCGATTATGTTATCAGCTATTGATCGTCGATCAAGACTAAAAATTTTCATTATCAGTTACAACCGCATCAGAATTACTATGAGAAATTATATTTGACGTTATATTCATTGAGTTAATATATTTAGGACAAATCTTAAATATTATCCAAAAGTCAATACCAATGACCTTAATAATTACCTTCAAAAGTAACAGGTTTGTTCCAAGAAAAAAAATTTGCTCCCATTCGCTGAAATTTTATTCTCATTAAACAATGTAATAACCCCGTTTAACAAAATCCAAATAAAAATTACTACCTAATATTGAAATACCTGCTCCAGAATCCAACAATCCGTGCAGAGCTGTTCCATCAATTATTATAGCACATAAGGCCTAATATCGCCATTATTATTACTACACATCACAGAGTTCAATTTATAAGTTATAAAATACCGTGAAATTGTTTTAGCCCCAAATTCCACTCTGTTGGAAAATTATTTTCCTTATTTAGCATTGTCATTAACACACATTGAATCGTTAGTACATTTCCGTCTTATTTGTTTTTTGAATTTTTATTATTATTATTAGGTACTTTTGGTGTACACCTTGGACAATCAGGACGCTTAACGTTCTGTCTGCCACAACCAAAACAAAATATGACATTCCTGTCTTTATGACAGTTAGCATAAGAACGAGAAAAAGATTTACATCTTTGACAAAATACTCTGACTCACCACATTATGATTATTAATTGTGTTAATGTCAGGATGATTTATTGTAATATTATTATATTTTTTAGTATATGAATTAAATTTATTCTGTTGAGAATATTGATGATATTCCGCACAGGATGAGTAAAACGATTAGTTATATTTATTAAAATATTGAAGATTAAAATTATTATGATTGTAATAAGAACGGTGCCTGTATATGACCTTAACATTAGCATTATAAGCAAGATCCGGAGCTACGGGATTAGATGTAACTCTAGGAGGTTCATGAAACGTATGCAAACGAGTCTGCGCACGCTCAAAGTTCGTACAAGCATTCCTCATTTGAACAATCGTTGTAATTTCAGATGATGCTTAAAGCACTGGTATAACAAGGTCCAACATTATGCAATAATATTTCTAATTTAAGTTTTCCGTCTGGTGTGGAAGTTAATCTGTTGTACAAACCATCCATAACCGCTAAATACATCACAATTGACTCATTCTCACTGTGTTCTGTTATGAAATTCTATTAAATATTTATAATCAAATTTTGGTTTATCGAAATCTCTTTTTAAATACTCAAGCGCTACACTCCATTCTGATACTCCAGCACAAACACTACGATACTACAACAATGCATCTCCTACAAAAAATTGTAACGCCAAGAATAAAAAAATGTATCCCCATTTTATACGAGTATAAAGCACAATGCTCTGAAAGGCGTCGAATAAAAGTTCTTACACGAGTCTTGCTATCATATTTAATTTTACTGATATCCCCTAATATATTATGATTACAGTGAAAAATAATGTTACACTGGTTAACGGATGACGATTACTCAGTTGCACCAGCATTTGATGAACCATGATTAGTAGGTGTTGATGATGATGTTAGAAAAGGTGGCTTGCAAGACAACTTAAGTTTATTAAGAATTATGATGTATATATATATATATATATACATATATATATATATATATATATATATATATAGTTAAAGCTTGCTGACTTTCAACGAATTTTAATAGAAACCAAATCTCAAATATTTCCCGACCGCAACATAAAAAAAAGAACAAACGATTTAATGAAAACGCTTATTGAATTGAAATAGCAAGTATCAAAAAATATTCCGATGATAAAAAATACGAATGTAATATCATTTATATTAAGCGATCATTTCTCCTGCCGGTACCTTGCGTAATACGCGACGTCGTCTAAGCCGAATTTCGGCTACAGCGGCTATGTTTACCGAGTAGAATCATCTGCATGATACATATTATTGTGAACAAGTGATCGCGGGGGACACTACACTCTTTATTTTTATCTCATCTCCTCCATATTCTTCGACTACGATATGATAGTCGCCATGAACTGAGAGAAATCCGACTTAGGATAGGAATTTCGTTCTCGGGATTTTACGTATAGAGTATGTTAGGTCATTAAGAAGCAAGGCCTTGTGTAAGAGTCGGTCTTAAATAATTAACTTCATCGACATATTAAGTTATTTTGTAACTAGCATAAAATATTCCTAGGCGGCTGAAAGAATCGAACAAATATGACGCCTAGCTTCCCTTTTTCAGTACGCAATAGTGTTCTTATACGTGAATGCCAACTTGCCCACGCGCTCTCTCACAAGTAAGGATGAAATTGAGCGCCTAAACTTAAAGTCTATTTCTTTAAATTCATAACAATACAAAGAGGACAACTACAACCGATTTAATACGAGTAAGTCATACTAGAATTGCATTACTAGGAAACACTCGAATGTTTTATACCAATAATAAATGTAAATAGGCACCTGAAATATGAAGCATGAACTAAGAAACTATAAATTTAAATAGTACCCCGACCAATATGAATTTCAAAGGATATTAGTAAAATTTACCGCATACAATTTCGAATACGGAGAATTTTCTTTAGAACACGTATAAACAGACAATAAGTATGATCAAGACTATTCAGATTTTGCAAGCCCCGGAGCTTATGAAATGGAAATTGAATGCAATCGAAGTCTGAATAGTGAAGGCGCAAGCCGGTAACCAGTTGGTCAGCAACAACGTTCTGAATGCGGCTTGAAAATTGTTCAACGTATAAAAAGGATTTCAATTCTTTTATGATACGTTTTACTTTTGCCTTAGTCGAAAATCTTTTATGAGAGCTTCGAGAAGACGTAGGGAATAAAAGATGGATCTTTTGTGTCATATGTGTAGGAAAATATTCAAAAAATTTATAGAAACTCACCTCCTGCTTTTGTGAGTAATTTTTTTTTGATAAAAAATAAGTCTTGTCATGCTCGTTAGTATCAAAAATATAATATATCCTGTCCACAATATATAAACTAAACAGATTATTAATGTATATATATTTATTATAGTATATAATATTATTATAGTACAATCACAAGTAAATTTATGATAATTACCGAACTATGTGTATTATTACATAAAACGTAAATCCTCAATTTTCCTCCACGTTTGAGACACAGCTTTGTCTCACAATTGCGAAGAAGGGAATGAGTATACTCCAAACACGCATGCACAGTGTCTACTTACAATTAAAGATACATTAAAACTATAAAGGCCCTTAAGTATTATTAAAATGTTGTCATGAGATAATGTAATTATACCTTCTATATGGGTAACTGTTCGCAGCACCCTTTCAACCCATTTAAAGCCACGAGTGGTGTCTCGTAAAGTTTCACGGCCCACCGCCTCGAGCCCGTCACGGGGAGCGAGGCTTTACATTACGAACGATTTACCATGATCAATCACTAGATTTACTTAAAACGCTCTTTGAGTTATCCAAGTTAGATATTTTATTAACTCGCTTGTATAGATAGTATGTATTATGTAGTATTGAGTATTTTATATGGAAATGGATTTCGTAAGAAACTAAATCTATCTCAGGTCTTAAATATACATGTATGAGGATCAAGCTTTTGTGCAAAAATAATGCTCAGCGTAAATTTACCGGGATAACGTGGCTCACTGCTTGCACACATTTCACTTTAAAATCATGTTCTCTACTAAGAAGTAAACATTTTATATGTGTGTTGGATGGTATATATTGTTTGTAGCGCCATTGATAGATGATTCGTAATAGCCTAGAGATGAACTCATGGTGGCTGCTATAGCATATCGATGATCAAACTCCTTTCGACCGATATCCTAGAGAGACTACATATATATTGATATATTATAGACTAGTTAATAAACATATAAACTTCCACAGAAACGAACTGATGGTGTTAGTAGAATAGACTATTAATCAATCAAATGTAATAGACCTTATTATATAGTCTATTTTCGAGGACGAATATGAAAAATATACGTTTTACCTATTTCGAAATATTAACGTAAACCAAAGCGTATGTATTTACATAGAATATTTACCATAGATAAGATTAGCCTGTGAAACGATCGATAGCACGAAAATAAAAATGTCGAATGAAATAGAATTGGTAATTTAAGGCTCCCAGTGCCTCGGGATATTTTATTAAAGAACATTCGAAGAATCCAACGGTCCTTGTTCTTTGATTTATTTTAGAAATACGCTCTTTAAATGAAAAGAATATCTTAGCTCAAGTTCAGGACAGATTTCGTTGTTGCTTTTTATAATTATTCTTCATTGAACTTTTCTCAATAATCACTCACCACTACCAAATGTTTAATGAGCGAATAATGAACGGTGCTTTAACCGTGTTGGACTGAAAAGCTTTTTTTTCAAGGAACACAAACTTACCTTTACAATGGATGTCTGTGGACGTTAGCTATCACTAGCCATTGGGCAAGGTTACTGCTGGATTCACCACCATGGTGTGGCCTTGTCGTGGCGGTGGTGCTCTGTAGTCTGGTTGGGCGAAGGCAATTGGACCGAGGAGGTGGATACTCTTTGTACCCCTCTTATATGAAGAGGGGACCAAAGTGCAAGAGAAGGAGGCGCTCTATGTACCGCTCTTATAAGAAGAGGGAACAAAAGGGTAAAAAGATATATGCGTGAGAGATTAAGTGCGGTAAGGCAGAAAGCGGTACACTCAGCGTCACCGATCACACGCTCCTTGTAATTTCCTTTTAAAATTCTTGTTCAAACCGTGGTGGGTCTCACACAAAAAAGACTTTCATACAGAAAAGACCTGACAATGAATACTTCATAACCATTTTTAGGGTTCTGTATACAAAGGGTGGAAACCTATTACTATTACTCCGCTGTCCGTCTGTCCGTCCGTCCGTCTGATTAATTAAGAGGCCATGTTCGGAAGATTTTTGTCTTCAAGCTCTGCAGTATATTAAATATTCCTGTTAGTTCAGTCCTATAGTTCCAGTAGTGCCCAGTAGGGTACTACTGAGCTCATCACCTGAACATGGCACGACCGTGGAGGTGCCTCACGCATATAAGCGTGTACCGCCGCAAAGTGATAGTTTTGTCAGTTTCTAGTGGCTCATTAGAGATGAGGACATTAATATTACACATCCGCACTAATATTTATATTACATTAATAACATTCTTACAACCAATACTCATGAACATCCGCATAAGTAATCTGTTCAAATATTTATGCGAATGTATACCAGTATCGGTAGTCATTAAAAGGATCAAACCGGTAGTCATGAAAAGGATCAAACTACTCGTTGGCTTCCTTAAAACATACAAAAAAAAAAAATGGCTGCGAACTCGTGTCTCCACTAACTGTCGAACACAAAAAAGTGTCTGATTGCACACCTGTGCAACGACAACACCTGTATCATGACTGCCTCCGGGCGGCCAGAGGGAAGCGGTAATACGGGCGGTAACTTTATGTCACGTTATGCCGCTCGCTAACCGTTACCGACCCGCAAACTAAAGTACTATTGCGAATCATTTCGGTCTTCAGCTGAATATTCTAAGGCAGTAACGGTGCTGCTACAGACACTATCAGTTTTTAATATTAATAATAATACCTGCGGAATTACAATCACGTTAGCCTGCTCCTGTGATATTACCGTCAGTACTTGTGTTACAGGTGTATACAACGGAAATATACTTAATATTTTTTATCATCATCATCATCAGCCGGATGACGTCCATTGTTGGACATAGGCATATATGGGGGTCATAGAGCGCCCTAGATTACGCGTGCCTCTTGCATCCAGCGGCGTGCAATATTTTTTATAAATTTTCAATTTTTTTTGTTTAAAATTTTTATTATTCAAATACACATACGTGTCCATGATTTAGGCGGGGCACGAACTGGCGACCTCGGGCGTACCACGCGGAATAACCACCACGTTACCAGCCGGTCGTCAGTACTTTAATTCCTTCATATACGCAACGCAAGTCCTGGGTTCTATTACTGCCCAACCCAGCCTGGGTCAAAAGTCTTTACTCCGTAGTCAGTGACATAAAAAGTACTCTGATTACTCGCCAGTAATGTCGTGTTGAGATCCTAATCGAATGTTAAGATAATATAATAATAAATCATTTATATTCAGACCGTGGTCCACAGACATAAGTACTACAAAACAGTTAAAAACTAATCTTAGTTAGTTGTAACTTAGTAGACTTATGGAACTCTCAAAATATGGAGTTCAATGAGTCTGCCATTTTCAATCACGTACTCGTATACAATATTTGCTTCCTTTTTATATGAGACCTTAGATGACAAACGACTCCTATAGACATCCGCATTACTATCATATAGTTGCCCCTCTCTCCTCCTCCAATGGGCCACCGGCTAATAACGAATCGCACGAAACGACAAGGTCTAGATGTCACGTTACGGCGATGTCATCTAAGTGTGGGTTATGTGACCGGTCGAGCCAGACCAATTCGGCAGCAATGTAACACTACCTCTAGCCAAAACTTTCCTAACCTCTTATCAACTTCAATTGTCTGTCGCCTATTGTCATCATCATCAGCCGGTCACTATTTGACACAGACCTCTCACATAAAGCGCCATTTGTTACGTTCACGAGCCACTTGAACGAGTATAACACCTATACCAACAAATAAATCATTGAAAGTTTTCGTCATGGGCTACGTTAAAATAAGGCTTGTTAGCGATTGCGGCGTACAGGTAACAATGGGAACTGATTTTTTAGCGTTATTGAGCAGCAGCCAGCCGCACGTCGGGCGCACTTGTGTCCGTAAAATATGGGCTTAGCAAACGCGCCGCCACCAAAACTTGCTGTTTTTGTTTCCAAGATTAACGATGAACAACGACCTTCGAAAAAACGTGTTACTGAGAACGGCAATCTCCCTAAACTTTTTCGTATAAATTCTCTTTCCAACGCCGCGCTTCGTATAAAAGGGATTGCTATTTCTTATTATAATGAGTATGGAAAGTCACAGTATGTGTATACGAATAACGTATTATTTACATATGTATAACGCATATGTGACACAAACCTTATAAAATGTATTTAGATGATTTTTTTTTTCTAAGATGATGGTGACTATTGTATTAGACTATGCTAGCATCTTCCATAGACGTTTGCGCGGCCTTAAGCTGTGCATACTTGCCTGGCTTAAATCTACTTTACCCCAGTCCCTTGGCCATCCAAACAAATGTATACCATACGAAACGCGATAACATAGCAAACCCTTAACGCTGGTGAATAGAAATGAGAGAATTGAGAGTGAGTTATTTGTTCTTTTAGTGATTTCTGTTTCGTCATCAAGACAAGGCGTCTTGCAGACGCGTTGTCAGCCTGTTTCCACAGTACTCTTATACGCGGCAGGAAGTGGTTTTTAAACCGAAAAATTACAATTTTCTATTCAGTAATGTTTTGATAGTAATAAAATTTAGTTTATACATTAGTAATTATATATAAATGTCACGAGAAATTCTTATTTCATGTAAGTGTAAATATTTTCAACTTTCATGACTAATTGAAAAGAGTGGCTAAACTGGTACTCGTACAAACTGTACGAAACACGACAACATAGTTGAAAATACCGAGATCAAGATGATGAGAGAGGTCCGAGGCCTTGGCCGATGCGCAATACCTGAATTGGTATAGCACAACGGCCATTGTGAATTTCAAGTTTGTCGATCATCTACCGTATAACAAAGTTTCAATGCAAAACTCGAAAAGCGTTAGGTTTGGGGTTAGAAAGAAAAACCACGATGTTGATCCTTAAAGATAAGTTTAGATCGCTTCCCGTCCTTTAGTCTCTTTCAAATAAAATGCTGTGTGTTTAGACTTTTTGCGTTAGCAAAAATTATTAAATTTAAGAATTCCTTCTTGGAACTTAAATAATGTCTTTCTTTATGCACTGTCAGTAATTATCATTTTCGGTGTGAGGTGTGAGGAAGAGAAACATAGTGAGGAATAAAAATATGTAAATTAAAATAAACTGCTTTGGTGGCAAAAATACAAACATCAAATCAGACTTAGTGCTACTGGTTAGTACACTAAAGGGGGTCTCACCACAGGTAGTCTCTTCCAGACAGCCAAATACGTAGTAAGATAAAAAAGCGTGTATGCAACTAGGTGTATATCAAATGTGAAATTGAAGACCAGGGTACGAGAGCTAGCTGGGATATCGTGTCATTCAGTATCGGTTTAATTTCGAACCTACATGTGACCAACTTAGATAGTTCAATAATCGAGTACATACTATCAATAAGCTTTGAAATCAAGTAAATGTTTTAGGGGTTATTATCAAGTATCCATTCAAAATATCTAATAACGAAAGAACATTAAACATTTTATTGCAAGAAATTTAATATCAGGGAAACATACTTTTCAGTTCCACATTTACGATTACGTCAAGTCCCTCGGTGACAAAATGGTTTTTTTACTGTCACAGCGCCACAGAATAAATAAAGTTATTGCTAAGCATCTTTCATCTCGACTATAAATTAGCCGTAAAAGACTGTAAAAGTTCAACTGGTATATTGGTGAAATATTTTATAAAATAAATTACGCAATATCTGTAGTAATTTGTTAGTTTTTCTGAATGTATGTATATCACCAAAGTTTCAGTTAATTCCAGTCCTTGACAGCAATATAAACAAACAAAATAATCGCTCTATCTCAAGGAAAAAATCTTAATGGATGAAATTGTCTCAATTTCCCTTGTCAGCTTTAGCCTTGACAATGCGTAAGCATTATTAAGTATAGCGAAAATAAAAAAGTACGAAATTTGAAAACGGAGTTGTTATTTCGGTATGTATATCACCAAAGTTTCAATTAATTCCAACCCTTGTCAGCCATATGAACAAATGAAATAATCGCTCTATCTCTCAGAGAAAAGCTTTATGGATGAAATCGTCTTAATTTTTTTTGTCTGCTTTCCTGACAACGTGTAAGCATAGTATATCGAAAATATAAAAAGGACATGAAATTTGAAAACGGAATTGTTATTTCAGTAGTGTGGTAATACACGCAGCATTTCCTGAAGCAGTAGCGTCGCCTTACGTCCGGTTGTGACACTAACTACGACATTATCTCCTCGCCGCCCCCAATGTTTACTTTCATTTGTTCTAACAATTTATTACACAGGCTTACTTGTTTGTAGCTAAATTTTGAAAGTAGAACGTACAAATCGATGTATTGTAAAGGTATATGTATATTTTTTGGTTATGCGAATATTTCAGGGCGTGGGTATGGGTAACCACTTGCGCAAATGAACGTACATGTTATGTAGAAAATTGGTCAGAAATTCTGTATATTTATAAAGTAAGTACACGATGTAATGAAAGAACGAGATGTCTGTATGTTTTGTATGTTGATATTCGTGTCAAAAAAAGCAAGACACTGCTCGTTGTCGCAATTGCTTACCGTCAATTGACTTCAGGCATATATAATAACCCTAATTATGTATTTGATATAAAGAGTAATTATGTCTACTTATGAGATATCGCTGCTAACATAAAAACATACAAGGTCCATATATTAATGTCCACAAAAACAATTCGTACATGAATTGAAATTTCATATTCGTACAATGAAATGCACAAACAAACTATATTTTTAACGTAACAGTCTCTGATTTCCAATGGAAAAATTGTTAAAAAAAGTTATGATCCCATTCGGGTTACTTTAAGGATTGTAACAACATACATTTGATTCCATTTAGTTGTTTTGAAGTCATAGCGAAATTCTTTAATTCACATCGAATAATCTTGAAAGATTAGATCCTAGACAAAGCAGCAGGACGTGTATGTAGACAATAACATTTGAGAGATGCAAATGTGATGTTGTATTTAGAATAAGTACTGGGAGCTAACTTTAACAATTCACAAAATCTAGCCGTCGTGCTCGTTAAACTCCCGACGGATTAAAAATTGAGTAAATACGGATTTGTTTAAAAAAGCTGCACAGACTAGCGAACAGCCAGCAATAAATACCTGATGTTTGTGCATTTCGTGGAAACGAATGGAAATGTGAATGAGTGCTTTCCTATATTGCTGTTTGACTATTATTTATTACTAGTTTTTCGCCGGCGGGTTTGTGTCGTATAAAAATGTACTAGTTAAGTGGAACTGCAGGTGTACCGACAGACTTGAATAGTTGATAAATTGCACCACTCCAAGATTTCATTTCTCAATATGTTTTTATTTATTGATCAGCATCGTCTGAACTTACATTGAATACTTACGTGCATACAAATTTATAAAATTGGTACTCACATATAACAATAGGCACTGCTACACGTGGTATGGATAACAATGTCAGCGTTTAAGTGGTTTGTTTCCATCTTAAAAAGTGCCTAACGTACCTATATGCTTTCCAGTTGAAGAATTTGTGCCTAATGAAGTGGTCACTGGAAGACCAGATACAATATGGAACGGGACAGCTTAGCTATCACTTCGCGTTACTATCGTGCGACTGAATAGTTCCCAGTTGCATGTACCAGCCAAGATAGCCTGCAACGCAACAATACTATCTCCAAATATTATGACATTTCAACCAAGACCTAACAATAAAGATGATATACATTCCCTGTATTAACATTAATAATAATAAATTATTGTTCCTTAAAGAGTGAACGTGAGCAGAATTATTAACTTGATATTAACATAGACTGTCAAACACAATAAATGGAGTTGGGAAACTCGAATTAGAATATTTAACGGTGAAATCAATTACGACGATGTAGCTATTTGTTTTTCATGTTTTGATCTTCCTTATATTTACGTGCGTTGGTGGTATACTTGCTGGAAACCTAAACATTGTATTATTGTGTTAGCCATAGAAAGTAACTGTGTGCAAATCAGTTGCAACTCGCCACTTGAGTTACTCCTTCATATGACCATAATTTAGAAGTGAAGCTGAATGTAAGCTACGTAAGCATGATTAGACAGAGCGTACGATAGGCGTAAAATGTTTTGGACTATTTTTTTTTTTTAATATTTAGTAAGGGATGCTGTCAGATAATATGCTTGGCATTCTTAATGAACTTTCTGGGGACCGGGGAGCCTCAAATGATACAATATTAAAAGTGATAGCTGTATCTGCCGCCACGTATACGGTTTGTGAGAAACCGGTGGCCCATTGCGGGGAAAAGATGAAAGAGTGCAACACATCTACATATGCGATGCGAATGGGTTTCGGTGGTCACAAAATAGTTCCGATGGCACATTTCTCTTCTTTTGCTATAAACAAAAAACTGGTTGTATGTAAGTCGGTTTACGGCGGAGTCGGCGGAGTCGGCGGAGCTCCGACACGACCGGGGAGAAACCAGGTGCAGTGCTGACGGCTTAACGTGCCCACCGAGGCACAGAGGTGTAAACACCGCCAACCTCCTGTTTGAACTGTTATTAGAAATTGTAAAATCCCAATAACACTTTGGTCCAGCCCGGGGTCCATTTCACGACTGTGGTTGAACGTGCTTGCCACTAGCCACGAGGTAATTATACAGAATACTAATTCAATCATGGCACCATGCCGACTTGACGCAAATTATTGTCCCATACCTGAGTTGAATAATTTCTTTATGGAACCGAAAACAAAAAATGTAGTTTGAGATATCGTTTGTCTGTACATTGATTTGGTAACATGATTTTTCCTGTAATGAAAGTTTGTAAGTTAGATTTGCTATGCCGATTGTGATAACTGGGAATTACTTAATCTTTCTTAAATACACTAGCTACCGGAGCTGCAGTTGCTGGAAACATAACTGTACAGTAACTAACATTATAGTAGCATTAGAAAAAATGTTATATCAGTGTTAATATGCTTTGCCTCGAGAGGAGAGACTCGAAAATCAAAATGGAGATTCACATAAACTGAAATAGAATAGAAGCCCTCCATTACAACCAAAATATCAGATTTTATGTGACCTAAATAATTATGCCATAACTCCGTACAAGACCTTTAATGAGCCCGAAAACAAACAATATTGGGTTTGGGATAACACTATTGATCTTGGTAACAGATAGCTTTACCTGTAATTAAAGTTTGTGGCTTAGATTCTATCGGTTGTGATTGCCGGGAACTACTTAATTACAGCCCGGCACGACCCCGAGGGAAAGGATCGTGGTCTACGACTTGAGAGTGGCTTTGAAGATTTACTGTTCTTGACCCCACTTGATCCAAGTCGCCAATACCTCTTCACTTAAAAAAAACATGTAATTATTGATCTTAATCAATTGTGATTAAAATTTAATACCGGTTTAGGTTTGGGATGATAGCAATAGATATTGGCAATCGATAAGTTTGTCCAGTATTCATTGTTTCATATACCACTGATGTATTCAGAATCTGGACAAATTTGTACATAATTGTGTGAGTG
Organism: Eumaeus atala; assembly: GCA_017140195.1. Taxonomy (NCBI): domain Eukaryota; kingdom Metazoa; phylum Arthropoda; class Insecta; order Lepidoptera; family Lycaenidae; genus Eumaeus; species Eumaeus atala. The sequence continues at coordinate 17,861 of JAFELO010001068.1, read as the reverse complement.
GATTTCTAGGCTTATATAAATGATGGTACTACAATTTAAAGTTTTATTCTGACGGCTTCAACCCAGGCACATGTCAAAGTGAGTATACGTGTTCTATTTCGGCGATGAACAGTCCGCACCACGCTTCAGAGTGGGGAGTAATCACAACAAGGTCGCGTTTAGGAAAACGAACTGTTAGTCGACCTTTCACCGGGTGGGGAGACGATCTCCGTGCAGTAGCCGTTCCGGGATGGATGCGAGTAGCAGGCAGGAGATCGGTCGTCTAATTGTTTATTGAAAGAGGCCTATGTCTAGCAGGGGACCGATAAGGGCCGATAATGATGATGATGATGATGATGATGCATGTCTTTTATCTACAGGAGAGTGGGGGTCGGAACCCTTTTCGACCCCAAATCTAGTGCCGTTGCTTTACGAACACTCATAGCATTGAAGCTGTATTGGCCTCCTCTTCGCTTCTACAGCATATGCACTTTGTACAGCATATGTGATAGAGAGGCATTTTGAAGTGAAAGTGTTGAGATTTGATCAACTGACAGTAAACCTCAACCTAAATAACCTCATTCCCAATCTAATTTCGAATTAAGAATTCGTACTGACATACAATTTGTAATTCGTACTGGCATTTTTTTTACATTGCGTATAGACGCAATGTAAAAAAAATGTATTCAAATATTGTATAAAAGCGAAAATGAAATGCGATTAAATCATTACGTGCTCCGAATTGTAATTATAATGTGCACCGAATTGTTCACCGCAAGTCTGTAAGAAAATGTATAGAAGAAGTTATATTTGTACTATTTAAAAATATGTTCAAATAAATTGAACCTATCAACTAAATTGGACTCGATTATTCAATAACAAACCCTGATCCACCCTGAAATTAACAACAGGTTATGGGCCCTGGACAGCTGTGAAGGGTTTCATTGATAATCAAGAAGAAAAAATGGACAGGCAAGTTAGAGAAAAGCAGTCCAGAATCCAGAGTCAGAAAGCGCGACATAGCCTATAAATCAGCGACAAAGGAGCAGTTATCGCACAGCAAGACAACGTTGAAACAACGTACACGCAAGTCAACTTGAAGTCAGAAAATCGTCACGACACATTAAAAATTAATTTTTTTCATTTTGACAGAAGTTAGTCAAACCGTAAGATTTCAGACCGTCACATTTAGAAATGTTACTTCGTTTAGCATTTCTAACTGTGTGTGAAATTGTCAGGGAAATGTCAATTTTATTTCATAGAGATTTAAATTAAATCTAGCACTGAAGAATAGAGGTTTGTATAATATCGTAACTGGTGCAACAGTCAGACCAGCAGGTAGAACGACAGAAGATACAGTATCAGCTTGGATAAAGAAAGATTAATAGTTTTATTAATAGAAAAAAACGTTAATAGGTTTGAATGTAAGCAGTAAGATTGCGAACAAAATTGCAAATTATAGAACTACCAAAGATATAATAGATAAATTGATTAAGTTTATATGGTACAAAGACCTCGTAGCTCGTGACTCGTGAATCATCCCAAATCAAATTCTTTGCATTTGAATATGATGAAAACAAGTCAGGAGTAAAGAATTGAACGGGAAAGTTTGATCATGACGAGGATCCTAACTGTGCTACCGCCAAAGTTGGCGCATTTTAGAACAGCTTGGGAGAACGTGACAAGAGCAGCAAAGAACGTGGACACTCTTGTTTAACGATCAAGGCTCGAGGACGAGCATCGAAAGGAAACGACAAATACAGAGGGCAGCACAAACAACGTACTCATGGCAGGACAAGATAAACAAGGTTAATCGTCTGACAGCGGACAGGATAAACCATAGTTCTCATTTTACAAATGTGGAAAGAAGGGTCACGTGATTAAGGATCGTAAAGGAAAAGCGTGTGACAAATACATCGCTTGCTGCAAGAAAAAATATTCGTGCAATACTTGTAAGTGGAAAGGACATTTCGCAAGAGGATGTGAACCTCGACAAGGTCAAACCAAGTCAACAAATGGAAATCCAAACAGGGAGGCCTTTTTGACAACAGCACTCACGACGATGGATAGTAACATATCCAAAGACAGGGCAACTTCATGGTACCAAGTCTGTGGAGCCAGTCATCATATGATGTCACCCAGCGAGTGGTTTGTTCAACTTGTCGAACTTGATGAACCCATCCGAATTGTAATCGGAGACTCAACCAGAATAGATGGCGTCGCTGTCATTAACATTGAGATGGAAGCTTTTGATGGTCAGAAATGGTATCCAGTGGTACTGGAGAATGTCATTTACGTTCCGAATCTTAACTTCGATTTATTCTCAGTCAGTAAGATGCTTGATAAGGGACATGTACAGAAAGCAAATGAAAAAGAATCAACCTTCTACAGTCAAGACGAAAGGAAAATTGTGACAATAGCAAGACGCAAGAGAAATCCCTACAAAATGGTGCTCAGGAGAGAAGAAGAGACAAGTTTGATGGCGATGTCGATCAAAATTTGGCACGAGAGACTTGCTCATCGAAATGTGAAGTATGTGAGGGACATAACTGAAGAGGAAAGGAATAAGATATGTTAATGACTGGAATGATTATGTATGCCAAGGATGCGCATATGGAAAGCAACATAGAACTTCACATCCGAACAACCCAAAGATAGCCTAGCAGCCATTAGATCTTCTACACGTGGACACAGGCGAGATGAATATCCCGTCAGCAGAATGGAAGGGTTGAAAGAGAGATGAGAACAATTGTTGAGGCAGCCAGGTCAGCAATACGCGCCGTTGAACGAGAATCTATGGGCGGAAGCAATAAGTCATACGATCTTCACGATCAACCAGACAGGAACCCAGTAATGTACCAGGAAAAAGCCCAGCCGAACTTTGGTTTGGAAGAAAGATGAAAATCGACACGCTGCGATCTTTTGGATGCAATTGTTATGTGCTCACGCAAGCGCAAAAGAGGCAAGATCGATCGAAAATTAGAGAAAGGAATTCTAGTTGGCTATGACATTGATTCACCATGCTGCAGGGTGTATCTGAAAGACGAGAGAAAGGTAGCCGGCTCAGATAATGTGACTTTCGACGAGAACAAGATGAGAATGAAGCAAGGAACTGAACTCGAGACGCTGAAGCCAGAAGGAAAACTTGAGAAGAAAAAAGGAAGTGCAGAGGACAATGAAGAAGAGGTACAGCCACCGCCAAAAGCAGAGCCAGAAGGAAGAGTATTGCGAGACCATCGAAACTTGCAACCACCGCCAAGACTGAAAGATTGTGAACTTGACTTACGAAGTGGAGGGAGAAACGCCAAAGTAGCTATGATTAGTGAAAGGGAAGACATCCCTGTAAGTGTGGCAATCAGAGATGAAAGGTGGAAACATGCATTGCAGGAGGAGTACGATTCGTTAGTTAAAATGAAAACTTGGACAACGGTACACTGTCCAGAAGGAGTGAAGACTATTTTTTGTCGTTGGGTGTTCCGAGAAAAGGCAGATGGAAGGTTTAAGGTTAGGCTCGTGGCAAGTGGATTTGAATAGAAAGAAGGAGTGAAATACGTAGAGACATTCATCCCTGTAGCCCGCCATAGATTCGACTGCTCTTAAGTCACTCAGCGTCAAAGAAAATGAAATTAGTATCATTTGATGTCACAACGGCATTCTTGTATGGAAATCAACCTAACTAACCTCATTCCCAATCTGATTTCGAATTAAGAATTCGTACTGGCATGTAATTTGTAACTCGTACTGGCGCTATACGGAATGTCGATAAAAATGTATTCAAATATTGTATAAAAGCGAAAATGAACTGCGATTAAATCATTACGTGCTCCGAGTTGTAATTATAATGTGCTCCGAATTGTTCACCGCAAGTCTGTAAGAATTATACTATTAAAAATATGTTCAAATAAATTGAACCTTTCAACTAAACTGGACTCGATTATTCAATAACAAACCCTGATCCACCCTGAAATTAACAACAGAAAACTCCAATAGCAATGATTTCTGGCGAATACAAATTAATATAATATATTTGTATCTAATATCTGGCGATATCATGGACCCGTTTACACAAGGTATCTAGATCCTACTAGGTGCCATCTCCCCCATTTAATAAAATAAGTTTTAACATTTCTTACATTGTTATTGCAAATTTGGAATTTATTGTCAACAGTCTCCATAACTTCTTTATCTTCTTACTGCATATTTCTTCCGCACAAGGAAAGGATATCTCACAAGGTTACTTATTAAAACAAGGCATAACAACCAATAATAAAATATAACTAATATTGCGAAAGTACTAAGGTACCCTATCATCAAATTATACGCGGAAATGTATTTTTACATGGAACGAAATAAAATTTGAGAGGTCAATCAATAAAAATCGTAACTGAATTAAACTATCAAATATGTTTTCAGCTTTAGTCCTATTTTTGTTTCAGATAGATCGATACAACAGATCGTATATGTCGATATCGACGGGTCCCTAGGGATGCCTGATGATGCGCTGAACTCTAGGTTTATCACATACTTTAAATCAGCTATTTTGTATATATGTATATATCACACACAAATTGAATACCCATAAAGTAGGACAAGTACACAAGTGAAAATTTTGATATTACTAATAATTCAATAATTCAGAACAGTGTGTGTGTGTGTGCGTGTGTGCGTGTGTGCGCGTGTGTGCGTGTGTGCGTGTGTGCGTGTGTGCGTGTGTGCGTGTGTGCGTGTGTGTGTAATTTATACTTGATTGTACTTCTTTGGCGTAATCAGAAAAATACTAAAATGTTGACTATAGCTAACTGCAGGGCATCAGGTGTATTGACGGGTTGCGCGCGCGTCTTACATATTTACTCACATCGCTTTTCCCTAACGCGCCTATAGAAGAATAACTTCAAAACATAAATACTTAAAATATATATTAATTTATATGGCCAATCAAACTCCACTTCATACGTTAAAATCCGTCACTATATTGTGCCTATAGCCGGGAACATATAAATCTAGCTTACATCTAGCGTATATATATACGCTCGAAAAACATAGCTTCTTTCACAGTCGGGTTTGAATATATCAAATTTTTTAACGCTCAACCGGCCGTTAGTGTTTTTACTGTGGCATAGTCCCCTAATTGTGCGTGAGCTCTATACAATATCTAACAAAAACCCTGTTCTTCCTGCCAAGGGCATAATCAGAAATAACGATATTCAATTCTAAATATACACGTAATTTAGTAGTACTGTTCAACTGAAAAATTCTAAATAAGTATTAAGTCACTATTATAATATTATAATTCATGAACTAAGCTGTCCCTGTGTGTTCCGTGAACCAATCACCGCATTGGAAATGTTGATGACCCCGAGTGTACGAGAACACCTCATGTGTCAATCAGCTGTGGTGCTGTAGACCTTTGAACTGAAATTTACGTAACTGCATAGATTTTTTATTGAAAAAAAAAATGCTAATTGGCCAATATTTGATATTGTCAACTATTATTTACGGTAACAGCATACCTATAGGTATATGTATGGCTTTTGTTACATACTGTATGTCTTATAAATAAACAAATTACTTTGTTGCTTTATTTATTTTTTCTATTTAGATGGTTTACATGGACTTGGTGTCGGAGGAGGCTTTGACTCTTTTATTGCGTTTTGAAGACCAAACCCTGGTGGCGGAGGATCGGTGAGTAACGTTGTAGGCCCTGTAATGGGTTCCGCTGCAAGCCGTCCATTTCTACAACATTGGATACAATAAGAATAAATATTTAGAAATATGCTATTTTACTAGATGCCGTTTTCGTGCAATCTTTAGTGCAACCGTCAAAACGATTCGTCGTCCTAGCCGATGGAGAGACAGACTCCCTTCTCACCAATTTCGGAATAAATTCCTTTTATAGTAGAGGGGGGCAACGAGCAATCGGGGCCTTTTAATGATAACCGACGCCCATGAACATCCGCATCATTACTTTGCTGATGCGTAGCACTCCTTATTTCCACTTACAAATGGGCCTCTGGCCACTCACAAACTGCACAAAACGAGAGACCGAAGATGTCACTTTGCACCCGTATGATATGAGCTAGAGGTACCTCCCCGGCCGTGCCGGCCCAATTACGCTGCAACACATGCATGGCACACTCTCACACCTCTATCTACAAGTACATCGACAATCCAAAGTATCTGGTTATGTTACGATGTTAAGACATATTTCATTGATGGTGCCAGCCCTATCATACTGCAATAAAATCATTAAACTACCGTCGGAGTAAGACAAAACCAAATTATTCGCAAACCAAATACGTAACAGATACCGTCAATTTATCTAACGGTTTATGCACTAGCTCTGCACTGAGATGGATCGGTTACACAACTAATAGGAGTTAGAAACGCCCAAAGGATGGTCGGCCATTATGTCTTAAGATAAATGTTCTCATGTATGACCTATGTATGCTATTTACCACTTTGGCGATTATGTGGAAACTTCTTGTTTTGTTTGAATACCGACATGGAATTAGAGCTCCTTTATCATGAGCCGTTATGGATCTTGTATATTTAGTGATGCCTATTTCTATGTTCCTGCTGTCTTTTACGGATATATAATGACGCATATCTATACTAACAATGTAATGCTGGAGAGTTTGTTTGTTCGAACGCGTGCTAATCTTAGGTACTGCAAGCCCAAATCGATTTTTTTTTGTTGTCTGTAGTCCTTTTATCGAGAAGTACTCTATATACCATGAAGCTACGACCAACAAGGCTTGAGTTTCGCGGGTGAAACCGCGGGGTGAATGCCAGTTTAAAATAATGTACCAAACCAACATTACTCACATTACAGTTTTAGCACCGAAAACATATTGTTGGTTATTTACAGTTAAAAATATCAAAATGAAAGAAAATCGCGAGTATAGAGCTATTACACGCAAATTGTTTCTTTTATTTTTTTGGAGGAAGTCCCCCGAAAGCACGTCAATATAGAGAACAGAAGAGAACGCATAAAACGTAAGCGGTACTGCTGTAAAAACTGCATCTTATAACGATCTTAAGCTGCGTTTGTACAAGCAAAGCCTGTTTGGAGTATCAATTTTGTAAGAGAAATTGGGCTGGCATGACCGGGGAGGTGCCTCTCGCATGATCATAATAGTGCAAAGTGTTAGCACTTGATGAGGATTGTCATGCGGTTTTGTTATTATTTACCAGGATAATCCGGCTTTCCGGTATCCAATTAGGGAGCGGCATGGGAATAAGGACGCATGTGCATAACAATTATTAGAATATATATGACATATTGGTAGACATCAAAAGTTCTCTAGTGGATTGTTTGGTGACAATTTCGGTGTCGCATTTCGTGCGGTTTGAGAGCACTTTTTTTGTTTGTCCCTCTACATTACAAAAATAAACAGATGTCCATTCGCCTGCCGTTATAACAAATCATCTTCTTGTGATAAAAAATCCAAAATTGTATTTCCAACCACAGTTTTATCACATAGTCTGTGGGAGAACATCCATGGCTGATAGAGACGGTATTTTAAATGGCATCATCCTTGTAATTAATTATAAAATGTACTTACTGCGGGCCACAAGGTGGGATACCTCCGCTTTTTAAAATTTCAATTATATTTGCGACGTCACACGCAGTTACATCTTCCTAAAATGAACAATAGATTTAGTCGCGGTTACCTATGAGGTAATTTATTGAAAAAAAAAAACAAAAAAATTGAGTATTTATCGCGTATTTTTTAGTATATAACGAGAATTCAGAACCAGAGACATACGCTCAGTTTATGCAGATGTGCCGCCCTTCTTCTCGCCTCCTATCGGCTACAGACTATTCGCAAATAGCACGAAACATGACAGTATGGCTGTCATTACACGGCGATATCATGTTGGCGAGACACCTGGACCAATTCGGCTGCAATCCAGCACGACAATAACTCTTTCAAAATGCTATGTATTCGTCATGTTTAAATTCTATTTCAAATAAATATATTACGTGTATATTAAGAGTATAATACCGAATAATTACTGTTTCTTTTTCAAAATCTTAAATAACGATAATAATAATCATTATCATCACTATTTTGTGGACTTTCAGTTTACGCTATGATTTGACTGTCGATTGATTGACCATGTCCTTATTATATTATATGCTGTTCTCTAGCAGACTACCACATAAAATAAACCGAGTGGTTACCATTCTAGATGTTAGTTACATTGTTGAGTATTTTCCTGTAGATTTGACTTTTCCGTAGAATTCACATTCATATTTTATTTAATGTTTTCTATATATACTTTTTGTCCTTTTTCTTTTAAATTATTACTTTTTTGTGTACTGTGATGGATGTATATATAATAAAAATATGTAACAGTCTATGTAATAATTAGCCTCATCACCATCAGTCGGACGACGTTTACTGCTGGACATAGGCCAGCCCCAGAGAGCGCCACAGGTCACGTTTATAAGCCACTTGCATCTAGTACTAATCGGCCTAAAATTATATTCTATTCTATTGGTCACCCATCTCAAAATGTGACGTGTACATAGAACTACGAAGTTGTTAAAATAAACTAAACGTGACTCAAGATATTATTCTACAATTAAACTTTGTTTATTTTGAAACAGTACCAGATTTCTGGTTCAAAATAAACTTTGATGATGCAAATAAAGTTCAAATTCATAATTAAAAACTTTATTGTTCTGTTCGCGCTCAATGTAAGATTTTGCCCGAAACTTAAACTGTAAAATACACGTAGGTTAAAATTATGTATTTGAATACTTTTGTAATGTTTGATTATTATTATAAGTGCACTTCTAATAATACGTTAATCTAATATGTGATATTTGTAAATTAAATGTAATATCTATGTAGTATATGCGTTATTATTATATATGATGATTTGAATAATAATTACAGTTAGTGAGAAAAGATGTCAAGCGTCATTACCTATGGGTGATTCTTTACACTTACATAATATTACAAATAATAATAATAATAACCATGTATAATTACGGCTACAGCGGCCATCTCTATTGAAAAGAACCATCTGCGCGGGACAAATTATAGGGTACAATCGTTTCCAAGTCACTAGTGCAACTCCTTTTCCGATGGGACGGCAATCCGTCACGACCGGAGAGAAAACACGCGCAGGATCGACAGATTAACGTGTCCTGTATCCGAGGCACGGAGGATGACTGTGGCCGAACACGCTTACCACGAGACCACGATTCAGGCAGACACTCACATAATAATCATCGTTAATGACCACGACCGGCGCATTCGCACAGGCACCCTGACACTGCACAGTATCCACGCCAAACTTGCAGTCGTTTGAGAGCTCGCCCTCGCGGCAGCACGTCGCCTGCTCCACGGCCTTCAGTATGCAGTCAGACCCTCGGATCATACACGGCGTTGTTACACAGACCTTCACGTGAAATATTCCTCTGTAGCGCCTGAAATATTATTAAGAGTTGCAACTGGATTGGGCCGGTACTAGAGAGGTGCCTCCGATGGTCAAATAGTGGGATGAGATGAAAGAAGGCAATGTATCTGCATAATATACGGCTGTTAATGGGCATCGGTAGACACCAAATTGTTCCGATCACTCGTTTATTCCCCTTTACTGTATAATAGTGAATTGCAGAAAGCTTGGTTCATATACAGCTGCATGTATCGCCTAGGGTCATCATCGCTAGCGCCACGGTCACGAGCCACTTGCATCCAGCGGCTCCCCGGAACATATCAGTCGAAAAATCTGAATAAATAACTTATTTAATAATCTGAAGTAGGATAAAAATACAGATAAAATATATTCCAGATATATTATACTGCATCTGTGGTTTCACCCGACAAGAGGTCCCGTGACAATGACGTTATCGCGGCCACTACCTATGTTGAGTCGCAGACGAAACCGCGTCTAAAATCTTGTTCATGTATGTATATATATCTTATTTATTATACTGGTACATAAGCGGCAAGAGAGTTCGGGCGTGATTGAGCAACAAACCCCCATCCTAAGTTAGATATTTATAATATAAGTAAGTGCACAGCGCATGTGAGGTATTTCTCAAATATAGGATTCCACATAATACAGCAAAGGACTTCGTTACGCCTGCTATTGCTGGTTTTCACTACTAACCTATTATTCATGGTGTAGAATGTCGCCCATTCGTAAACTCGCATTCTGGGTATGCAAAGAAGCTCGGCGACTTTGTGCATGGCTGATATTGGAATCCATCCGACCTGCCTTTGAACAAGATCCATGGCCGCACTTAGTGCCGAACGCTGTGCTCCTTCAGGATAATTCTGAATTATTGATAGCAGCCTCTGTAAAACGTTGAGCGATAGGCTTATAGATTCGATTATTTAAGATAAGTGTGCCAAAATAATAATTGTTACTCTAGTTAATTTTAAATACTTATCGGGATGCGTCCTTTCCATCTGAAGGAAAGGAAGGAGCCTGTCCCCATATCGGCCACACTCTCACCTAGACCGTCGCCTGACGTGTCATATAGTAACCGATGAAGCTGCACTGGACTTCCGTCAGCATAGAGCAGTCAAAACAAAAGAAAAAAAGCTACGTGTAGAAATAAATGTGTTCAAAAGAGGTAGTTCCATGCTGCGTTGCAGATAAATTTGGCCAGCACGGTCGAGAAGGCTCCTCTTAAAATGTGAGTAACAGAAGCAGTGTCGGATTTCAGCAATTTGTGTAACCGATGGCTTATTTTTGGGGAGAAGGTAACACTTTGGCATAGTAGATAACTACTATGCCAATGTGTTACCTTCCTCGGATATTTATGAGTAGTCATCAAAACGAACCGATTGTTCGACGTTCGATTGTATCTCCCTCCAATAATATATAAAAATTTGAATATGAAAAGGATCTCTATTTTGAAATGGTGTGACAACTTGTGCAACGAGCTATAGCAATACATATATGACCTACAAAAAACATCCTACAAAAAAAATCGGATAGGATATGTTATTTAAAATTCAGTTCTGTATAATACGGACTAAGTAATCACTTTATACATTGTTCTACCTGTTTGAATGAATAATACATCCTTTATTATATATAATACAAATACTCTACAATACAGAAGAACAACCTATGTTGCATAAAGTCTTCCGTAACTGAGCGATTCATTCACGGACTGACAGGCAACGCAAAGCCATAACTACTGAACACAAGAACCTGAAATTTGGCTTGTATATCCCTTGAAGAGTATAAACGAGCAATAAGAGAGGATTTTTCGAAAGGGTGATCTTTTTCAATATATAAATTTTTCACTGTTCAAACGGATGAAAACGCGCTACTAGTAAAGTTAATCATAAATGACCATAAAGGCGACCTTATTACTTGGCAGCAATTTCATCCAGGCAAATTATTAAGTTGACAAACAAAAATGCACTTTCAATCACCGTTCATTTAATTCCTATACTCCCGCTGGTAGGCAATAACATCAGGCAATCTAAAAATTAAATATAGAGCTGGTAAATTAAATAATAATTGTTTGCTATTAACAATATTCTTTTCTTTTCTTACTGAAATTTCTTTCTTCCTGACGTTCATATTTTTATTTGTTTTTGGAAAATAAATTCATTCTTGTTCATTATATAATAAGACATTCACTACACTTCTGCTCGCATACAAATTTTGTAATTTTATTAGTTTGTAACTTTTAACGGATAGTTTATAATCTATATATCTTCAAAAACAATCATTATTATATTCGAGCAGCTAGCAAATTTACTATTAACTATTCTCTCTGTTTTTGCAGCGTTAAATTTAACATTGATATGTAGAAGTTTCATCGTATCATTAACATTGTTACGCATAGAAGCTCATAATAAGTTAATACCGATTTTCTGCTTCATTGTGTTTTTGAATATTCACGATTTTAATAGCCATTGTAATTTTGTGCTCGTGTAGTGGGAAATTTAAATAAGTATTTCGTATATTGAAGTAAAACATTTACGGTAGAATGATGGTATTGAAATGGTATTTCATTATTTTAAAGCCACAACATTGAGCGAAATGTTAAAAATCCCACGATACAATTGATATATTTTATGTTTATTAAATTATATATTAAATAATAATAATAATATCTGTGGACCTATCACATCACGTTAGCCCAGCCCTATGCTAAGTACCGTAAGGACTCGTGTTATAGGACAACGGAAGTGTATTTAATATTTTTTACATACATTTTTTTATATATCTAACATTGTAATTGTAGAAATACGTATAATACACCTCTTGTGTAACTCGCGGACGAACCGCCACGTTACAGACTGAGCCAGCCGGTCATCACAAGTAATATAAATGCAAAAAACATAATTATTTTTGTTTATAATATTCGAAGGGTGAAACCGCAATGTTCAAGATGAGCAGTGCCCCGCGGTTTCACCCGGGTGGGTCCAGTCGTATTGGTCTTAGCGTCATAGTCTATAATCTCAACCTCATTAATGTAGCACATCATTCACATACATTATTTTTGAAATACAGCTTTTGGCTCCAGAGATTTACGTATACAAACGGAAAAAGTGTTCAATTTTGTTTTATTGCTACATCATACAGTATATTTTCACGTAGAAAGCTAATAGTATTGTAGCTAATTAACATGATCTGCGATCGATATTTCTTATAAGTTGGCAAAGAAGAATATTCCAGAGATAAATGTTAACTGGCAAGTGAAGGCATGCACGGCCCAATACAACAAAAAAGGGAAAACATATTAACAGTTTCTAATCATCATTATCGAGAAAAGTGAAGAAAAAGAAAGCAGCAGCAGGTTATAAAATTATTTTTATTGTAAGAAAAAATCACCATTTAACTTCATCGGTAGATTAAAACTGGTTATCAGACCAGGTCAACTTCCAAACCATTTATTCAAATAGGCCATAAAGAGTTCATGCAAGTCGAGCTATGAAGTTAATGAATTTATGGTCATTCGCAAGGGAACGACTCTACGAGAAAAATGGACGGGACACTAGTAGAGTTAATTTTTGAAGAGCGATTTCTGCTATATTCTTGTGTCATAAAAAATAATGATTTTGTAGAAATATCATTTGGCTGATCGCATAAGTTATCTTCTAGAGGTTTTTATTGTTATAATCCATACTAATATTATAAGGAGGAATTGCATTTTTGTGTGAATTATAATGAAGAATTATAAGGAGGAATTGCATTTTTGTGTGAATATACTCAAACATACTGTGCCGATTTAACAAATATATAGTACAGCTTATGTTACTAAGGGATAATGTAACTTTTTTTTATAGTAAATAATGTATATCAAACGAGAAATCGGAGCCTTTTAACGACTACCGACGTTCATGAACACCAGTACAATCGTGCCGTCGTCACTTTACTGCGGTATCAAGTGAGCAAGAGGTACCTCCGCGGTCGTGGCGGCTCAATTCCGTTGGATAAGAGGATGGAAACTTTTAGTCCACTTTAGTACAGATAGCAGATAAGGCAACAATATTTTATAGTATAAAAATCACAAATCGTAGCGGTTATTGGAAGCTTTGTACGTTTCAACAGCAAAACCATTGTCATGTACAAAACAGACAAACAAAAACAACTTGCAGTAATGTAAGAAGTAACTCATGTTTCTAAACACTTCAAATTTCATAATATTTGGATAAACACCGATTTCATTAAATATATTTTATTGGAAAAAAGGTTGGTAATATGAATTTGGTCAAATTTCGTTCATAGCATTGGTGAGCAAATTACCAAACACTTCAATTTGCATGTGTATTGGGTATATCAATGATGTAAGCATTCAAAATTCAATTTGTCGGTGGCCGGGGTATTATGGGATTAGACCATCAGAGGTCATAATTATTCAATAATTCTGAAATCGTTAATCCGCATGTGTTCGTGTCAATGACTTGAAATAAAAATATTTTATTGAAGAAAGGGTTTTACACATCTCTTTTTTGGACAAAATTATAATAATATTATTGTGGACTTGTCCCAACACATTAGCTTAGCTCTGCACTAAAACCTTTTTTCTTGGTTGGCGATGCTATTGAATTTACCGAAGTGAAGTGAAGAGTTTTCTGTCCTCTTGTTTCGGGAGAAGAAATGTACCGGATTGATGTACCGGATGAGATGTACCGGATTAAAACTTAGTACCATCCTTTTAAGGACTTGTGTTACAGATACTTGACAATGGATGAATATTTATAAATTGAAAAAAGTTTAAAATTTTTATTATTGAAATATTTATAATACATAAATAAACATACACGAACCCACGAATACGGACGTCACGGGCTCGGCATAACCTAAGCGGGCTATGGCTGCTCCATTCGGATGTCAATTATAGTACTAAACATATTATAACTTCAAAACTGTTTACATGATTCTTTCAGGTGGGCCCTTTGCTGATATAGAGATATAACAGACACTCCACACACCTTCAGCTGATTGATGTGCAGGTAAAACAGCGCAACACATTTAGTTTATAGCAAAATATATATCAATAGTTTGCCTCAACGAGTTTACGCGAATGAACAAGGTTCCGATGCGAGGTAGGTTCACACGTCACTGTTACGAATGATGTCACACCTCATATTTCTTAATATCGCGCGCCTAAGTTTCTTAAAAAATAAATTCCAAAAAATTGCATTACAGTTTTTGTAAGGGTTTCAAGTAACTTATGCATGTCTTCCAACGTATAGCCTGGACCAATAACACCTTATCAACTATCTTATCATGGAAGAGACTTGAGATATAAGAATATGAAGGAAGCTTCTTACGACGTGGTAGATTGGTTGGCAAATCGCTCGTCAGGGGAAATTATATTTTTTTATAACATATATATATATAAAAATATACAGGGATGCAAAACAGGTAATCGGAGCCTTCATTTGCCTACTACCGACTCATCCACAATTATCCGCATTATGACAGTACAAATGTGTTGCCTTCCTTTTTATCTTCCCTGCAATGGGTCACCAGCTACTCACAACCACACAAGACGCGACAGCATAGCTGTGATTGCCAGCCCAGTTCGGCTGCAATGCAGCAAAGCCCTGCCTCTTTCTCAGATATTATGTTTATTTATGTTATGACTTACATTCATATTAGCTTCGGTAAATTTGAATGGAGTTTGCGCATTATTACATTCGCTATCTCGGTGGACGACCAATTCTTCACTACGACACGGGCATGTAATGGAAATATTTCTGTTTATACGAAGAAACTGGAAATGTAAAGGAGATTCACTTAAATAAATGCATGTTTTATGATCGCTCTCGAGCTTCCGAGACCTACAACTGCGATGTGTAATGAAGGAAAATCAAATAAAAAAATTTCTTGACGATACCTTTGTTATATTTCTATTTCTAACAAAAGATAACATTTTATTTGACTCAAGATATTCTTTGACTATTATTTTGCACCTCAATATTATATTATCATTTAATAATATTATAATATTGACAGTTTATCTATTTATTAAAATGAGGTTTAATATTTCAAAAATATGGTTATTGCTTT